>PVLD010004974.1:0-118260 GCA_004027595.1 Dinomys branickii
TTGATTTGCGAATATTGAACCATCCCTGCATTCCTGGAATGAATCCTACCTGGTCGTGGTGTATAATTTTCCTTATGATTCGCTGTAATCTATTTGCCAGTATTTTGTTGAGTATCTTTGCATCTATGTTCATTAGCGAGATTGGCCTGTAGCTCTCTTTCTTGGTTGGGTCTCTCTCTGGTTTTGGTGTCAGTATAATCCTTGCCTCTCACTCCCTTTACATCTATCATATTTTTTCCTATTCCACATTATCCTCCTAATTAGTTTGGTTCGCTTAACAGTTAAGAGGTGAACTTGAGACTGATGGCCTTGGTCTGATCTTTCTCCAAAACTAAGCGAAGAATGTTTCTGTTGTTCAGAGTATTTGAAAAGTTTATGCACACTGTTTGAATGTTGGAAGATAATGACTGTGTCCTTAAATTGGTATTTTCTCTATTCCCTTTCTTTTCTGCTCACAAGTAAGACAGTTGTCACGTGAAAACTCATTTCTTTAATATGTTTCTAAATGTAGCTAATGGTTCCCAAAATATATTATCAACTTTTATTTTCCAATGTCTCCTAATAGAGCCAGAGGCTTAGAGGAAATGTGACATATGATACGAATCATCATAGATGACACTTTGGACAATTGTTTCCCCATTAAATAACAGACATTTCCATTTCCCCAAACTCATTAGCATCCTCATAGGGCATTGCTGAAGGAACAATGAGATTGTTTGATATGACTTTTAATACTGTGTACTATTTCTAATAACAATTCTTGTATTTATCAAGTTAAGACTAGATGCTAAACAGATATTTTTAACACGCCCGGCTAAAACTTGACAGGAATTTAGGACCTATATAACAAATTTAAAAAAGAGTAGAGAACCACATGGAAAATATTTTCCTGAAGTGTTTTCCTGAAACACTTTCCAGAAGTGTTACACATAACTTCCATTCACTTAATTCTGATTGAAATAAACCACAGTCAGTTTAATATTAACCAGATAACATTTTTTAAATGTTTGATAGCATGATGGATAGAAAAGCAGTGTGAGAAAAAGTGCAGAAGCAAAGTTGGAAAAACTCCTTAGTAAGAATGAGAAAGGACCAGACAACAGAAAATTTCCTGCAAAGGCAGTGTGATGTGGACAGATTCATGGCCGTATGAGATTCTTTAGAAATGTATTGAGTAGCCAAGAACATAGATTGCACATGGAAATGTGTGAAATGGTGCTGCTAGACAGGAGCTGGGATCAGGTAATAAAAAGGCTTTTTGTGGGATAACATGATTTAAATATGTATTTCATATGTATGTAAATATGATTATGTGCAAATAAATGCAGTTACCTAGAGTATGTATTTGTTATACAATACCATATATTTATATTTACATAATACATAAGTACTATATTTAGACATACTATATAAAGATACTATAGTAAATGTTTATGTACTATATCACATTTTAAAAAGTAAATATTTATATTATGTAAATTAGTATCTGCTGAGATGCTTACTCAGCAGCATTTATTTACCGCAGATTACTAAACAAAGACAACCAAGTACGTAAAACTCTACAAGTCTGTGTTCATCTCTGAAAGTCCACAGTCTCATGGGAGAAGAGATGGTGACATTTTAAAACCAGTCCAGAGGCTTACAGTTTCAGTGGCACTTGTAATAACTTAAACCTTTTGTGGATTATTTTGGCAATTTTTCCTTACACAGGTTATACTTAATTCCTGTTTATAACTAAGCATACCAAAATTCCCAACAAATGCACATTTTGATGAGAGAGCAGAATACATTTTAAAATGTTGTACTTCCTGAAATTTATATTTTCAGAGATCTTATGATATCTCCCTTCAATTTATTCACATGTTCTGTCATGCTGCTTATCATTCCATGGAATATCCTAAAATTCCTGCTCAGAAATTTTGGTGACAAGTATTACTTAGAACTTCAAATATTTATTCTAATGTCTGTTAGCAAAATGAAATGAAAGCATAAAAATAATTTATTTCATAGCTAACTTGGGAAAGTTAAATTGCTATCATTCCAAATAAACTCGTTTATTTGAGAAATTAGAAAATCTTATCCACCTAAGAAAATATATAAATCTTTTGTCCACACGTTATTTACCTTCTGTGTGCCTTTGATTTTGTTTTTCTTTTCATGAAGCTGTATAGTCATCCCCTTAACTGATTTCCTCAAGGAAGACACTAACTTATTGTTTTAATGCCTATAATTCTAGAAACAATAGAAAATTTGAACATCATCGTTGTGCAGTATACTGCATTTTTTATAGATTTCTGTCCAATTTGTTGCAAAACCATCTCTGCCTTTCAATATATTTTGCACACTCTTTCCATAATTTTTAATGTGCTGAGTTTTTTGTTGATTATTTGCAGCATATTATTTCTTCAAATTTGCATATACAAACTTGTCAAATTCTCCAGAAAAATTACAAGAACATCTGGTGAAGCAGAGACAAAGTGATGAGAAGGTACCTGATATACAGTCAGTGAAAGTACTGACCTGTCACGTACGAATGTGTAACACTTGAGCACAAAAGTGGGATAGTGACGGTGAACCACCTTTCCTGCCTCTCTCACTCCCTTCACTCTGCACACATCACCCAGGTGGTGCATGTACTTGTGCACTTCAACCACCCTTTAACAATTTTCAGTTCAACGGATTTTTTTGCGTTTTCCAAAGGACAACCTAATTTTTCCTATAAAAGGTGCAAGAAAGTAAAAGAACTCAAGATTTTATTCTCAACCAAGTATTTGGCCATGACTTCAAAAAATCAGTTACACACTACATGAAACTAGTGCTAATTTTTGTAATATTTTAAGATCCAATTATTGATAGATACTGAAATAAGGGGGAAATTTTAAGATACCTTGGAATAGCTTCTAAACAATCCTCTGGGTAGAAGAATATTTTGTACAGAGATGGAAGTATTGAAGTTGGACCCTGTTGGTCACTGTGAAAGGTTATTGATGTTTGATGAATATGTGGCATTCATTATGCTAGCCTCTAATTTGTTACACGTTTTAATATTTTATAGTAAAAATTCAAAACAAGGTTCACAAAAAGACAGGCTATATATTCATTTAAACACTTAAAATTTGCTTCATGTTTTCTCTATTACCATATTCCAACATGACCAAATGTAGTAACAGTCAGTAAATACAACAATCTATGTCACTGTTGTCATAAAGAGTTTCTTTGACTATATAATAATAATAATAATAATAATAATAGACGATAACCATAGTGTTCATAGTTCTGACTTAACAGTCGTGTTGCCAGGGGAACAAACTTCTATTATGTTCACTTTATTCATACTTTGCCAGGGGGCCAGTAAATGAGTTCAGCAAGAATTTACTACGTAGCAACACTCAACCAATATCAATGTCTTCATCTTACGTGTCTTACGTAAAGTCCAGAAAAGTACTGCCGCAGTTCTCAGAGAGTGGGCAAACAGGAACAACGCTGCCGTGGAACAGGGCAGCACACATTTTCAGTCAGTGCTTTCTTCAGACTTACCAAATACAAAACTAGGGGTTATGTCCAAATTTGCACTTCAAAGTCCAACATAGCATGATGGTTTTCTACTGAGGTTATAACAAGTTATTAACCGAACATGTGGGATTTGGTCTGAAAACTCTAGAGAGAAATCTACTTTTGACCTTGCTCTGGTTGCTGGATCAATCTAGCTTTCTACAGACATAGAGCTGAAGTCCAATATTCTTGGACTCCAGAAGCCAAGGACTGCTCCCAGCTCTATGTGGCTGTCTTACCCTTTGCTAAGTGGAACTGTTATGATTGATACATTGTATACACTTGGTTTGACTAAGGTTTGGCTTAGTGACTCACCAGGGTGCCCGGGTGCTTACGTTGTATTCATCCTGAGCCTGTGCAAGAGGAAGGATGCAGTGGGTGTAGAAGACCACCCCCACACCCCCAGAACTGGTAGGCTGAATAAATAAAGGGAATTCTCGGTCATCTCCTGGCTTCTGGTGCACACTAATCAGCTTCTGGCTGGGACTCTTCAGCCTTCTGCTCTAGGCTCTCCGGTCTTTGTCAAAGATTCTTCAGCATTCTGTGCAGAACCATCAGCCTCCTGATATGGACTTACATACACTGCAGTAAGCTCCAGGCCTGGAGCTGGGCTCTTCAATCCCCAGTGTGCAGACATTCTGCACATTTCCTCATCCAACTCTGTGGCTGACCATTGCAAGTCAAAGTTGTAATTTCTCATACATTTGTATATCTTGTGTTGTATCTGTTTCTCTAACAAGACCTGACTGATACAGGAACCTTTTATCTTTAAGCTGGAATGGTGTACCATATCCTTCTTGTACTTTTAATTTTCATTTTCTCTGCCTTTAATTTTAAGGCCCTGTAGAGGATTGATAACTGGTGGTCAACTTATAACGCCCAGCTGAACTGAGTATGTGTGGTGCTGGGTGTGGGAGGCCCAGCTGGGGATTGTTGCCAGCAGCATAAGAGGCAGAACTGGAGAAGGAAAACTTAGGGCTGCAGGGAGTAGAGAAAGGCTGTTGAAGCTGGTAGAGGCTGTAAGGAGCTGTTGATTGTTTTGGAGGAGCTCATCATGCTGGCTTTCCTGATGAACTGGGATGTTTTCATCCTGCAAGGAGCTCAGGATCTTGTTGGCACTGAGAACGGCTTTGGTTCACTTTGGGGGAGCTCTGGTCCTCACTTTGAGCATTGCTTCTTGGCTCCAGAGGGGAGGATGGTGCACTGCCAGTTTCCTGGAAAAGCTTGCTGTATTGGCTTCCCTGATGGGAACTCGGCCATCTTGATCATCAGATGATCACAGGACCTCACTGCTGCTGAAGATGTCTTGTAGTACCTTTTGAGGGAGCATCGCTTCCTGGCTCTAGTGCAGATCCTTCAATCTGCTAGCACAGATCCTTCATATCTCTGGCACAGACTTCCTAGATTCTACCACTCACCTTTGGGCCTTTCCAGCACAGATCTGTGAAACAGGCCTGCATGAGACATTATCATGGGTTCTAGGCCTCCAGCTGGATTGGTGGGAGGCATTGTTATGAGCTCTATGTATTTAGCTGGACTCATGCAGGACCGTTCCATGGGATTCAGGCGCTCAGCTGGATTCCTTGGTCTTTGTGTGAACAGCTTTCCTGCACTCTTTTGTATATCATTCTTTAGGTGACTATTATATATAATTATATAAAGTATGTGTCTTCTATTATATTGTTCCCCTTGCAAAACTAAGCCCCAAACCAACACAGGCCCAGATTTGAAGAACTCTTTGATTATATGAAATGCACCTGAATGATCTCATTATAGTGTCAGCTGACTTGGGATCATAATTGCCTCTGCAATAATCCCTTCCTGATAACTAAGTGTTTTTTGAACAAATGAGAAAATTGTCTGTTATACCTGAAATGAATCTCAATTGTCATTTTAGAATTTTGCCTCATAGTCCCAGAAATCTGTGGGGATTTTGCCCCTTCAAATAAAATGGTATATTTAGTTGTTACAGATGCTAGGTGAGAAAGGAGCAGACCCTGGGTCAGTTATCTCAACAGCAAGAAGCAAGGCTAAATAAGAGTTAAAAATATTTGTACTGGACCTAGAAGCCATGGCACTTTTATAACAAATTTGGCAAAGAAAAGCACAAACTGCTTAGGTTGAAGCCATATTCTCTGTAGATAAGAGGAATAGGAGATCACAAACTGAGGATGCACTTGAGCATCCATGAGACATACTTGTTGCTTTTGGACTGGTTGTGGTTAAACATTCAGAAAGCTGACTTACATACCAGATGTGCTGGCACTGCCTGGAGTCATAAGCCAAGATTTTGACATCCTTTGAGGAATGTGGAATGTTCTTTCACTGATTTGATTGAAAACTAATTATTTCCTTTTGTTTCTTTCCAATAGTTATGCATCTAATTTCCATTGATTTTAGTTTATTAGCACATTGTGTAGTGCATAACATTTACATTCTTCATGGTCAGTTTATACACGTACAGATATTAATGCCTTTTTCATTCTTTCCTTCCCTCTCCCATCCCTCAAAATGCTTGCTTTGTTTTCATGTATATGTTTTCTGTAGATAATCATTTCTTGTGTGGATGAAGCACATCCGAATTCCTTTTAGTCATCCTATCCTCGCCTTCCCTCCCTCTTCCCCCATATCTTGATTCTTCTGACCTTTGAGAACAATCTATGACCTTACTTCATATTATTTAACTTTTACTTTGCTCTTAATTTTTACTCTGTGTTTGTCATAAAAGAGAAACCAGAGATATTTAAACTTTTGTGTCTGATTTATTTCACTGAACGTTATGGTCTCAAGTGCATCCATTTTCCTACAAACAACTCAAATTTATCTTTCTCTATGACAGAGGATTTGATACAATATGATAAAGGAAAATTTCTCCTGTAGCTGAAACTTGCATCCACATAGTTTCTACTTTGTATATATTTCATCCAACTGGCCATGTAATTCCCTTAAATGAGTGTACAAATACAAATAATGTGTGATATCAATGAAACTAAATCATGTGTACCTTGCAAAGCAAATTTCACTTTTACATCCCATTAATTTGAGGAATTAACATGTAACTAATATTCCGTTTGAAAAATTGAATAAATAAGTTTGTATGAATTGCAATGACATAATTGCTAAAGAAGCTGCTATAACCTATTAAATTTCAATTTCATGCCACCCCAAAATATTACAAAAATTATCAAGATGCTCTCTCAGGAATCAAATAGGGGAAACATTATCATGTGGAATTTTGAAAGAAAGAGAAATTTAAGATATTCTGCACTACAAATTAATGTTTTTATTTAAATCCAGCCACATTACTTTTGGTCACTCTTTGTTAACCATAAGAATTTGTGTAATCCTCCTTAATATCAAGGGGCAAAGAAAGAATCATTCCAGATATCCAGAAAATATTGCATACACCATTGCCATAGGGTGTGTTTTGAGTGATGTGAGAGAGAAGCGGCGATAAAATATAGGTAATGTCTGTGTGTGAGAAAGACATGAAGTCTTTTCTTTCAGAAAAACTAAAATTCTTATTACAGTCCCTTGTTTTAGAAAAATGGGGCATCATTAAAAATAATTTGTTCTAAACTGAGAATTTGGGACAATTCATGTATGCCAATCAATTTTTGTAGGAATAAGCCAATAATACAAAATAGTTACATCACTTTTGCCAAATACTATCTAAATTATAGCACTGTTGAGAATAGTATATACCCAATAGAGCATTTCCAATCTAAATACTAGTAATTTTTTCAATAATGATGAAATGTGAAAGGCTGTTTACATTTATAATTTGGTGGGGAAATTATACAGATACCGAGCATCTTTAAAACAACGAATTTATTTTTATCTCCTTTATTTGTAGAAAATTAATGATTACAGCACTGTTATCACAAGCTCTGATACTCAGATCAAATCTTATTCCATTCTCCTTTTTATTTCACTATATAGTTCAAGATTTGTCCTAAGCTCTAAAATAGGTAACGTGAAAGGAAGAATTGGAGTTTGAAGTCAACAGAAGTCCTTAAGGAAGATTAGCGCTATCAGAGATTGATAATCTTTTCATTTTTTGAAAGAATGAGAATCTAGTATTGGGCATATTGAAATGAAATGAAGGAATTGTCTTAGCAGTGAAAGGGAGGAATGGAGTCTGGATACGTCTATTAAATAGGCATGAAACCTGGAAAATCAGTTTAGTTAAATTCTGCAAACATGAGAGTGGGTGTTTGGTTTGATTTAGGGAAATGTCTAAAGCCAACTTGTACTTGTAATAAGGGTTTTTTTGCCTCAATTTTACATTTAACTTTAGGCTTACAAGAAAACTAGGATTATTTTATTGTTTACTTGATTCATAACAGCAAATGTCTAAGGTATTGTAGTAAATTACTTTTCACACTTTGGACAAGTAGCATAGTTGATTTTAGGATTAGGAACGTCCTGACATCAACAAAAATACCTGTATTAAAATTTCTGTGCACATTATGGCACCATCTCTAATACTCACTACTTTTTTTTGGTAGGATTTGTAGAATAAAGAGATGGGAAATTTATAAAGGTCCATCTGAAAGAAGTAACAATAGAATCAGATATTTTATGAGGAAAAAAGAAAACAAAAATCAATAAGCATTTAAAGAAACAAAAAGGCATTCCTGAAAACAACATCTACAAAGAGAATATATAAACAATATCACCACATTCTTCCAGGTCTCAAAGAAGCATATCAAATGCAAAGTAGTCCTAAAAAGAAATTTGGAAAGAAGCTGCCATATATTCACTTGTTCTTCCAATGTAAACAAAGAGGAAGTCAGTGAGATGTGAAGTCAATTCATGCAGGAATTTAATGACTTGGAATTTATAAGTAGATCAAGATTCATTAAATTCATCTTACCTTGACCAGATTTGAGACTTCGCCTAGGTTGCCAGGCAGCAACCCGCATTGCTTTCTTCCCACTGTGTAGCTAATAATGGAGGAATTACGTAAGCTCTGGGTGATGTATTAGCAGGAATGTAATGCAAACAATAAATGGTTTAGTCTATATTCTTCTTGAAATCATGCAGTTTCTTTTCTCTGTTCTTACACGAATAACAGAAATTCATCATGTTTACAATTGGTACAGCATTGTTATAATTAGTCAATATTTAATAAAACCTTGTTATAATTCATTCTGTAGAGTCTAGAACTTTCACATTTTCACTGAAATAAAAAATTGAATTTCACTGAATTTGAGGAAAAGGTCACCACATCTGAATAATGTTAAATACTAATCAAGTTAAAAACAATTTTCAAAGGGATTGAAGGTTGCTGTGTTGTATTATGCCCCATCCCTTTTCACACACTTGATTGTGTTAAATTAATTTCATACTAATGTTCACTTTTGTGGTTATTTAAAAGTATTCTCCATTAGAATATTCTGACACATTTGTATTATTTACAGTTCAAATTACTCTTTTCTTTACATCTTTGGACAAACCATGTATTTTCTTACTGTGAAGATCTATAACATCTTTGCAGACATAATCTACTTGTAATAAAACACGATCTTTAATGTCCTAGTAATCTCAGGGGTAGATGTCTTTGAAGAGTGTAAAGTGAAATGTGTTAGGGGAAGGGCTGAAAAATAGGATGACATATTTGGAATATTTATTTACTTAGAATAGGGACAAAAAAAACAAGTTTAGTAACTATGAATTATTTTGATTTAGGGCTGTCACTAACTTTGTGAACATGGTATGAGTATTACTGAAATTTATATACATTCTATTATGAGGAAGTTTATCCCAACATGAGTGGCAACTATTTTTATTTATAGACTTCTGTCTTGCTCTTTCCAGCTATTTACTAAAGTCCACTTGCTCTTTAGTTGAACATGGGGTGGGCTTATCTCCACATCATTTTATTGATTATTTATTTATTTATTTATTTATTTTGAGTGCCAGGGATCAAACTGAGGACCTTGCACTTGCCAGATAGGCACTTGTGCTGCTGAGCTACATCTCCATCCCTCTGCATCATTTTAGAAGCTAGAAGTTCTGCATCATTTTGGTACAATTTATTATATTGTATAAGTGATGCATTAAATTTAATGTCCATTTAATGAGGCTTTATCTTCTTGATTATTTCACTGATGTTTAATTATTGCTCTGATATGTACTCTAGAAGTATGTTGATATAGGAAGAATACAAACCAAGCTTCTTGGCATTTGAATTAGTCAAGGTTCTTCAGAAAAACAGAACCCATAGTATGAATGTGTGTGTGTGTGTGTGTGTGCGTGTGTGTGTGTGTGTGTGTATGTGTATATGAGCATGAACACACATGCACATATTTTTTGAGGCAATTGGCTCTTTCAACTGTGGAAGTTCGGTGAGCAAAATCTTTGGTGGGGAAATCTAGGAGACTCAGGAAACAGTTGTAGTTTCTGGTCAACAGCTGACTGAAGAATCAGGAAAAATGAGGTTGAAGATGAAGTATGAGTTTTCTGGAGAATTCTCTCCTGCTGGGCAAGAGGGAGCATAAAGGACAGAGGCAGAGGTCCATGTGTTGTTTTACTGAGGCTTTCAATTGCTTGGATGAGGCCCACTCACATTATGGAGAACAAATTATTTTGTTCAAAATCTACTTACATTAAGACTTTATTCAAAACATCCTTACAAAAATGTCTGGAACAATGTTGAACCACAAATACGTGCATAAAATTGTCACAAAATGGTTTCATAATGGCATTGCAAGTGTACTCAAAAGTATGATGGGAAGTTATTGCTGAATTTTAAGAATTTGCTTAATAAAATTGAAGAGTGTCCATTGAAAAATTTTACTGGAAATTTTCCATTTCATTGCCTGCTGAGAATAATCTGTAGCATGTCTTTGTATGGGAGATAGCCTCTCACGATCATTCCCTTTATGGTTTCTATTTCCAAGTATGGAAAATAATTGTACTGTTTCCAGTTGATCTAATAAACTGATAAGAGCTAAAGTCTTTTCCAGCATCGTACAATTCAAGGACTCACACTTCAGGTCAAGTATGATATCACTGGCTCAGAGTAGGTGAATTATGTACCCAAATACATTCACAGGATCACAATCTGGACCCATCATATTCGATAGAATCACCAACTTGGTTCCCTGAAACACATCTTTCTTCTAAAGTGTTGAAAAAAAGGAAGTACCTCCTTTCCAAATTGTTAAAGACTTTCTGTGAGTACTGACAGCCCAGACCTGCTTGATCGTGGACATGATGGATCTCTTTTCAAACTAATGCCCATCCTGGAATGAGTTCATGCGTGGTCAGTCCATCCTTGTCTCCAGGACATTAATAACAAGAACAGCAGGAATATCTAAAATGAAGTTTCTGAAATGGTCTACCATTAATTTGCATATTCTCAGGAGTTCATTTAATAGAAGGTCTGAAAATGTCTAGATTAAATTCTCTGCAATGAAGCCAGTTCAAAGTCAAAATTAAAGTCATTTCTAAAAACACAGTTTCCAGATTGTATATCTGACTTTTGTTGATTTTAGAAATGTATGGGATAATATACATCTTTGACAAGAAGTAATTGACCTTTTAATCTGGGGTAAGTAATATAGTCAAGTTTTGCTTTTCATTTTTTTGTAAGGAATGCATTAGCCAATGAAACATAATTTAAAATGAAGAAATTAAGTACAGCAGATTACAGTAGGTCTATGCATTCTCCCATTACAGTGCTTCTTTAATTCTTTCATTCACTTGCTTGTCTCAATAGCAACAAATAAAGACATTCCATCTGGCTTGTCATGGATAACTAACACAGTCTTCAATGTGTTTTTAATAAATACATTGTCCAAACTTGAGTCAGTTACTCACCGAGGGCCCATTGGCTGTGCTCATATAAATGAATTCATTTTACATCCCTGCATTTCCCAGATCTATCCTTTTTGAGGTACTGTGGATGAGGGTAGATGAACTTAGAAGATGTCACTGGGAAGAGAGTATTACTCATGACAAAGTGCATGAAAATACTCACTTTATCCTTCCAAAACCTACACAAATGATTTTAAGTAGTTTGTAAATCCCATTCAAAACATTTATTCAAAAGAAAATCGTATCTTAAATTTCAGAATTGGTTATCTTCCTGCTAAACTTTCTTCTAAAAGGCACAAACCAAAAGCATTTGCTGAACTTTCACAGATAAAGCTCATGCTTAATGAAGTCATAGAACTAATTTGCCCTACAAAATTTAAAAACATAGACATTAGTTTACAGAATTGGAGGATGAATCTTTTTCCTAACTCATTAAAAGCCATCCACAAATCTTTATTTCCACGTATATTGGAAGCTTTTTGCTCAGTAATTGCATACCAGAATTTGAAAATTGTTATTCATATCACATGGAAACAGTATTGCCCCTTAAGTCACATCTTTTCTTCAGGTGACATCTTATAACATTGAATGATGGCATAATTATCCTATCAGGATTTCTTCAGTCTTAGGACTGTGACTTTTTCCTCTTGGTTTAAATGACACAATTACAGCAAGGACAAATTTAGTGATTTGCTCTTTTAGTAACATCTTCTCTAAATAAGAACATCTGTTTTACAGTCACTTCCTGTTTATAGGGTAAGCTATTGTAGTTAAATTTCAAAATGTCAAACTCAATCAAAAATACTGATCTGGTTCAGCGTGCAAGTGAAATGGCTAATGTGTATAAGGACTCAAGATAATCTTGTCGAGAGAATACCCTGCTGGGAATAGGGGGGACTGTTTCCTATTACCATTGCTCCCATGAATTATTGGTCTTGTGTATAAAAGGACAAAAAGTTTATTCCAAGGACAAACAGGCTAATGAACACAGGAAAGAACCTAGGGTATGTGAACAGGAGAATCGGATTGTTCCGATGAAGTATTTATGTTCTCCATTAAGGGTATATTAGTCTCCTACTGTAAAGTGGAGTGAATTTTCTACTATGTCTTTAACATTTCTTGACATACACGACAGTAACATAAACATAAACAGAAATAGACCAGTAGAAAGGAAGAGAGATAGAAGCGTTTTAGCAGATTGTCACTGACAGCCATAGAGATCAGCGTGGGAGTTTTCAAGCTGCATGAGCATGGGTGCATGAGCGTGTTGGAGGCAAACAAGTGCAGAAATATTCTAATATCTGCAGTTTTGCTCAGAGATTTTAAAATATATCTGAAAATTCTCAGCAGTAGGAACCTAAAAGTGTAAATGTATGTGCTTTCCCTTTTAGATTTGTCTATAATGAATGATTCGATAACCTCTTTGACAGTTGGAGAAGTGCAATTTAATCATCTATGCTTTAGTCATTTGATAGCATAATTCCAGACGACCAAAGAAACGACAGTTGGCCAAATGTGAACACATTTTATTACCAGATGTGTGGTCATAATCACAATGTGTGTATTACATTCAGCAAGCAGCCTATGTGAGTAACAGCTGCAAAGTGCCAAAGCATATAAATTTTGCGTGAAATTTGCCTCAAATGGTTACTTAGAAATTTGACAAAAACCTCTATACTTCTAAATGTATTAAGTAGAAGAGATTTATGGTGACAAAATTAAACATAAAAACCTAAACAATAACAAATAAAAATAGAAACAATAGATAGAGTCTCACAAATGTATTTAGGAAATGGAAAACGAAGACAATCTTTTCTGCCTGTGTTCATTAACTTTTCCTAATTCTTATGCTATCCTGAATAATGAAGAGATTTAAAGTTGACATAAAGGGTATTAAACTTAAAATTACCGGAAGAACATTTGATAGTCAGGAATCATTTCTATGCTCCCCTCCTCAATCTGTCAATAAAATTAAACTGCAGGAAGCATCTGTTTTTAAGTCTGCTTCACCAGTGCTTAACTCTTCAGGAGACTGAACAGGCTTGGAATCACTTTACATATCTTCAAAAGGTCCACACCAGAAAATTATCTTGAAATCACGATGGTGATAGTCTCTTTGTGTTCCTCTCCTTTAAAATGAACTGCCCAGAGAAAAGTATATTAGAATGACTAAAATTAGTCTTTTGCTATTTCTTCATTTTTTATGTATAAACACACTATGAGGTTTTCCATTATTTAGTGTGATAAGAAATTTTGTGGTGTAAGTATTAAGAGAGATTGTTGGAAGAATTGTTAGTTTAATTAAGGACCCTTTGGAATAGGGGATTACTGCAATTAGCTTTACTTAAACATGATGATACAGGGTTAGTAGTCATCCCTCAGGATGAAGGAGGGAGAAACAGAGGAAAAGTAATTTATTTAAATCTTATATTTCAAAGTTGTAAGTGGTGGGGGGTTGTTTAATTGTGAGGGAAACTCTTCTGCAAGGGGAAAACAGAAGCACAATAGGAGGTTTAAGATAAACTTCGTGTCCTGCTTGTGCCTAGAGAATTAATGCTAATGAACCAGCCTAGGCTGCTGCTGGAGGGAAGAGGAGGAGGAAACCACCCAGTCCCTGCTCTGTGATGTGATACTTTATGTCTCCTGGGAACAGCTCTCCTTCTCACCAGCCCTGTTGCCTTCCCTCTGCTCCCTTATTTCCTTCCCTGATACACAACGCATCTCCAACACGACCCTCACAGGGAAGCACAACCCATGAGAAGGGATTTCCCTCGTATCTAGAAAAAATGAGCACAGTAGCAAGTCAAGGTGCAGATGACATGATGAGATAAGTTCCATGAGCTTTGCACATTCTGGTACACAGCAGGGATGGTGGATAGCTGCGTGTGCTGCTGTTAGCCTTAAGCAGGTGATTGGCTGAGGATCAGTATGCAGGAGATGGGGTAGGGCAATGCTGTTCCAACATGTCAGTGAATAAAAACTTCTTGAAATTCTTGAAAAAAATATGGCACAGTAGACCAGTAGACCTGGGTTGGACTGGACTGTTGCTTTTGAAAAGGTCCCAACTGATGCAGATGGTTCTGGCACCTTGCATAAGAGGCAAGCGTACAATGCAACCATACATACTGAAAATATCAGTAGAACTCCTCCACAAATACAGTCTTTGTTTCAACTGTCATATCCAAGGCAGGCTTCACACATGACGACTGCGTGTTCCGTGCACACGTCTGGCTTACAACGACAGTACAAGTGCTAAGTTTTCTTTCCTGCATGGCAGGGCATTTTTGTCATCTCTCCTGTCTTTTTTGTCAAGAGCATCCTACTATATTGCACAACGTGTACTTAGCAGAACATAAGATATCGATGAAATATCTAATGAATGCTTAGAATTCACATCAATATTTTCTTTATTTTTTCCTGTTGTTTTGAGGCAGAGTCTCACTGTAGAGTTCAGAGCAGCCATGAATTCACTATATATCCCAGGGTGTACTACAATGCATAGGAAACTTCCTGCCTCAGCCTCTCAAGTACTGGAAATACAGACATGTACCACTATGCCTGGCAACATCAGCCTTTTCACATCAATTGGTTACTTGCTTACAAAACCTAAACATATCAGAAATAAAATCCTTGTGAACTACAATGTAAATATCAGCAAAGATCTATCACAGAATAAATCCTTGTAAACTACAATGTAAATACAGAAAACATTCTACCACAGAATAAAAATCTTGTAAAGTACAATATAAATACAAACAAAAGTCTATGACAGAATAAAAACCTTGTAAAACTACAATGTAAATACACACAAAGGTCTGTCTTTGCTTCACTGTCACACTGAAGGCCATCTTTGCTCATGATAACTGCATGTTCCATGCATTAGTATTGCTTACACTGATAGCACATAAATTTTCTTTTCCTATCTTTCTTTACAGAGCACAGTTGACATCATTTTGGTTTTCCTTTTGTCATAGTAGGTTTTTATGATGCTGCAGCTGCCTGTTCACCTGTCAGCTCACCATTGAACTTCACAAGTTTTTGTGTAGTTTTCTGAACAGAAACATTTTGTTTTCTCTCTGCTATAAATATCTCTTATGAGTTTCAATCCAAATCTTGTAAGAATATTTCTCCATGATATTTTCACTTTTTATTTTTGTGAACTATCAAGCGGTTTATGCCACACATATTTAGGATTGAGTAAAACACAACCATTGGCCAATGCTTTGTATTTCAAACAACATCTTAGTTACTTCATAATTCATCAATGGCATCTAATCCACCTTTAACTTTGTTGTAAAAACTTACAATCTCAGGCTGCAGTTTTTGTTGCAGTTTTAGTTAAGTTAGAAACAAGGCAGCTGAGTTATTCCCTTCTCTTCCCTCAACTGCAATCACCACATTACCGTAACATACCGCCTAAATCTACAATGACCCAAAATGCTACAAGATGTTCACCAGTAGTCATGTGTTCAGATGATTTGTAAATTTCTTGAACTTTTGAAACAAAATTCTCAAACAAATCCAGCAGTAGTTAGATTGTCAGCTCTTTTTCTTTTTCTGTGGGTAGTTCTGTCAGCAAACCTCAGGTAATTTTAAAAGAAACCAAATCTCCTCAGTGTTATTACTATTGTATAAACTTCAATCAGACATCCATGGGTCTTTTAAATCTAGAAGTCTTGTACATTCTTCTGCTTACCATGAGAAATCCCTGCTGAGTACAGTAGACTTATGAATGCTTTTAGTTCAGCTACTGATGTGTCATAATAAACACATTTTTGAATGGCTACTGGTGCATACAGAACATTTTTCTTATATTGTATTATGTGTGTATTTCACAACATCTTGTGGTATTTAATCTGTTACAAACAATTTCTAACATTGAATGACAGTGCTGGCATTTTGTCGAACAGGTTTCAACCCTGCCAAGATCCTCACTATATTTTGAGATAAGTTTTAACATGGGATCATTCTATTTGGTTGTGTGACAATTTTGTACCATTTTGACAAGTTAAATAAGTATTAACATTGCTGTCTTCTTCATCATCGGAATCTGGGTCGTCTTCATTCCCGCGTCTGTATTGGTTCCTTCTTGATCCATTTCACCATCACAAGCACTTTGGCTCACAATCCAGCATCATCACCCATACGTAAGTCACCTGATGAGTCACTTTTGCCTACAGAGCTTGCAGATCTAGTTTGTCACATGCCATCATACTGAGTTGGGCTGCTTCTCCCAGAAAAATGAAAAGAAAGCTTGTTTTTAAAACAAATCCTAAATTCACATATCTTGTTGCTTTGGAGCCGTTATATACACTTTGCCGTTCATCCGCGAAGTGGGTGAATTCACAGACAGGCTCCTGCTGTCCCCATGACCAGAAACTGTGAGCTGTATCCACAGTCCATTGTGGTAAAATACATGTTTACATAACAGAAGAATGGTATCTTTTTTAATCCCTGTGATACTCAGGCAAGCATCTGCAAAAACTGTTAAAAACATTAGGTGGTTTAAAAGTGCTGGTGTGATAATTCCGTAAAGTATAAACACCTTGTTATTCATTGTACCAAGTAGGTAAACATAAATACCACTTCATGTATTCTCCAGGTGGAGCTACTGAAATGCAGAGTTGGTCATTATTATGCTAAGGTAGAAAGTTACAGTAGAAAAATATGGGACTGGTTTTTGTAACCCAGTGTTATGCCCTGCAGATCAATGCCCCATCTTTTATAAAAATATCTTAAAATATCCTATTTCTAATTATGAAATAAATTGCATAGATAAAATAATGTACAGACATACAACATAAAAATAACATTACAGAATAATTGTAATGCGAAAAAACAATGTAAATTATTATTAATTTCTAGTATGTAAATTTATAGGCACAATTATACAATTATACATAATGAAATAGTCGAGAGTTTACACCTATGTGGAAGAATACATTATGGCAGCTAACATCGAGATTGATGTTGTTCATTTCATTATAAATATAAGCAGTGGCATCGCTGTAATTGATGCAGTTTTCCCTGAAATGTACAATTTTGTTCATGTTTGCCTGTTTGCATTCTTAGAAAATTCAGCATGCCTAGAAATCATGCCAAAGAGCAATTTGCATTTCAATAAATTATCAAGTTAGTTTCATAGATCATGTTTCATGGGATAGTTCTTACCTGAGATCTGGTCATGACGTGCAATTTAACCAAAACTTCAGTTGATATATAAGCACTAATGGTTGAGAAACACCATCTTAAGGTACTTGGGGAATTCAAACTCCAAGCCACACTTGAGATAATTGTTTTGAAGGACATTGTCACTACCTTGTAAGAAATCTAATATCTTTTGTTGTTCATGAGGCACCAGTAGTACCTGTACTATTTTACCCTAACAATGACAAAAACCCCACACATATAGCTGGTTTTCTTATTTGAAAACCATGTTATGTTATGTAGGCATGTAAAACAACAATCTTAACTTCTGTTAACCATTTTCTGATTTATTAGTTTTTTATCTAATGTACTGCTATGATACTTATACAGGGGAAAAAATGTAAGTCTCAACCTGGCCTCCAACGTAAGTATCTCTGGCCACGACTGTAATATGTCCTCATGCTCTGTACTGACTTCCTGAATAATCTAGCCCTGTATGACTACCCAGAGTATTTCTACCTAACTTAGTTATCTATACTAGTATGTATCTTCTTCATACTACTTTTCTATAATACTGTGCATCCCTTGATGTCATTTGGGGCACGGTCATTTTTACAAAATAGAAATAAAGTAAAGCATAACTCTTAAAAGATATATGGATGAATAGACATACAATTATTTACTTAAACAATTGAAATATAAATTTAAAAAATATATAGAGTGTGTTATTTATTTTTCTCCCTGAGCTATTTCAGGTTATTAAAAGTTGATTACATGATGCTGCTCTGCCATCTGACTCATTAACTTGCTCAGTAACTTCTTTCCTCAATTCAAGAACTACAAATTCTCTAGTAAGAGAACAATGGTATCTCAGCTGGCATACAATACCTGTGAGTAGTAGGCAGAAATTAAAATGAGTAGTGGGCCAGAAACACATTTTTAGTAGTGACTAGAAACACATATTTTAGTGTCAAAGTTGAATTCTGAAATTCCAGTCTGAGATTCCTCATCTCTTTTAAAATTTTCATTCTAGAACATGAGCCTAAGCATCTCAGATATGAATTAAAGTAAAAAAATGCATGTTTATTGAAAAATATCAGATTGTTATATTATCAACAGCAAATTCATTTTCTAAACCTGAGTAAATTAATATTTTACCCAAACATAGGGAGAAAGGAGATTCTGAGATTTTTTTTTTTTTTTTTTTAATTTATTTATTTATTGTTATTATTGGTTTTACTTTTTTAATGTATGTGGTGCTGGGGATCAAACTCAGGACCTTGTGTGTACAAGGCAAGAGCTCTACCACTGAGCCACATCCCCAGCCCGAGATTTTCTTTTTTTAGTATTTTATTCTTTTTTGTTCTCAACTTGGCAATTCCATAGATTTAACGTAATATTCTACTTTTTGTAAATTAATTTGAGAAAGATGATGAAGACACTGTTAAGTTTGTGCTTACATATATAGGTCAATCAAAATTTGTAATTTAATTTTTGGTATCAGGAATTGAAACAGGACATCCATGCTGGGATAAAACTTAAACCTTTTTTTGTTACTTTTTATTACTTTTTGATATAGGTTCTCACTAGTCGCTAAGTTCCCTAGTCTGGGCTTGAATCTGTGGTCCTCCTTCCTTAAGCCTCCTAAGGGCTGGGAATATAAGCTTGAACCAAGATGATTGGCTTGTCATTATTTTGATAATAGATTAATAATGTACAGGGACTACTAAAAATGATACTGTCACATAATCATATATATAATAACCTTGTAATTTCTGTAATGGTTTTTGAATAAAGTGTGTTCTCATATTCAGTAAAACATCAAATCAGTGAAAGCTGAGAGACCTACCTGCAGACTCTAGCATTTGGAGCATGAATGTTTATAGAAATCTTATAGAGTTGTTATGTCTATTATGAAAAAAGTACAAAATATTTGTATTTGTATGTACTCATTATGTGAAATTAGTTAAAAGAAGTCAGTGTGACATAGTTGGTATTTCAGAAGTACAACAGTATTGTAAGTGGTTCTACAAGAAAACTAGATTCTATTAAGAAAGGCAGTATGACTGTATGGAAGGCAAAATATGAAATATAGTGAAAATCTACATACCTCTGCACTTTCCCCAAAGCTGTGTCTCCTATGACTCATCTCCTAGGCTGACATCTTAAAAACTATGCATATATTTCCACTGCTTGACCGAGATGGTCATACATCATAGATCTCAGAATTTGAAAGACTTGAGAAGCATTCTATATTATAGTATTTTCTCAATAAATAATTATTTAACAAATAATACTTTTATTTTTTTGATATTTTGGTTGAAATATATTCAAATAATCTTCAAATTATCTCATAATACTTTAATTTCTCTCTTAGGTTCTAGGGAATTTTATAAGATAATGCTTTTCTAACAAAGAATTTAAGAAAAGGTTTATTTACCCATGGAATATAAAATATGAATAATAAAATGTTGTAAGAAAAATAATTATTTTGTTAAAAATGAAGTAACATATGACCAATTTCTCAATTTTTAGGGCTATTATGCTAAATTAAATTATTTTCCTATGTAGATCAAGAAAATTGAAAAATATTGAGACAGAATAGCATGCAGAATATTTTTGGTGGGTTGGGGAGATTTCTCAGAGGCACAGCATCTCCCTGGCAAGCACAAGGTCCTGAGTTTGATTCCTGACGCCCAAAAAAAGAAAATACTGTTGATGGTTTGTCAAAGTAGTCATTGCTACTTTTTTTTGAAACAATGAACAAATATTAGGAAACTATAAAGGCATTATATATATATATATATATATATATGATTATATATGATTATATATGCTATATATATGCTACACACACACACACACATATGATTCATTTAAAACCCTCCAAATTTTAAGAACATTCATAATACTCAGTGTTGCATATGATTTCTAGTTTCATTATGATTCAAACATTCATTCATTAAGCACCTGCTGAAGGTGGGTTACTCTTTTAAGATGGCATAGCGATTTTGTAGTGTAGAGATTTTCTATAGTTCAAATGTAGAATCCTTAAATCCTTCAGGGAAAGCAAAGGGAACCTGAGAATTATCTCATTTTGAAGTTTAAACCTGCA
This sequence comes from Dinomys branickii, assembly GCA_004027595.1. Taxonomy (NCBI): domain Eukaryota; kingdom Metazoa; phylum Chordata; class Mammalia; order Rodentia; family Dinomyidae; genus Dinomys; species Dinomys branickii. The sequence goes on from PVLD010004974.1 coordinate 20,642, forward strand.
GAAAAGTAGAGAGAATAAAGAAAACTCAGGAGCACGAGCTACCTTCATTGTAGCACTAGTCATAGTACTGAAGATGTAGAAACAACTTACAAAGTCTGCCAACAGCTGAATGGAAAAATAAATTAAACCTTGGTCATGTGGTTTTATTCAGGCTTGCAAAAGGGTGTTTCTGCCTTTCTTAACAACATGAATTAACCTCAAGAGCATTATGCTGAGTAAAATAACCCAGCCAAAGAAAGACAAGTATTACATGACTTATGTAAAGCCGGGTGGCTATTCCTAAGAACACTAATTGTATACTGGAAACTTTGAAAAGTGTAGGGCCAAATTATTTTATTCATTTTAAAAGGATGCTTATGGACATCATATGCCTCTGTTGTATCCTCATTGTCCTATAATTATTATATTTATATCTTTTTCTTACATGATCTTGCTCCTTTTCCATTGCATATACATAAATGAGATGTGTTTTTGCAATTTCAGTTAGAAGTTTCTGTGTACACAATGGGCCAAAGTCAGAACAGCTTCCCTAGGTTCTTGGCTTGAGGACAAATACTTCTTTTGCAGCAGTGAATATTAACTATCGATATTAGGAATAGTATACCTTCTCAGTTTAACACTCATACAATTCTGAGATCTCTTTTGATAATTTCTTCCACCCTCGGAGCCTGTTTTATCTTTCCTCCCACTATTCTGTTCTACTCTTCTGAACTTATTTATTTATTTATTTATTTATTTTGGCGGTACTGGGGATCGAACTCAGGACCCTGCGCTTGCTAGGCAGGCGCTTATTCCACTGAGCTATATCCCCAGCCCCTTACTCTTCTGAACTTACATTACCGGCAGTGATTGGCCCCCATTCTCACCAGCAGTAACTTGTTCACCATTTTTAACTTCCCGCCGGTCTTTTAACTAACTCTTTGGAACTCTGCACTGTTTGTTTGCTTTACACTAACTGAGAAATTGAACACAAAGGAGTCATTTTAGCTTTATCCAATTTTTGTAAATGTGATCTGAGCATTCAATGTAGAATGGGATCTTCCCTTAGAAAGAAAATATTTAATGCCTTTGAGGGCTTCAGTAGTCCACTGGCTTTCAAAATTGCCTCTCCCTCATTGCAGTATGCTACACTTCTGCTCAGACTTATTGGGAACTATCTATAACAACCGCACCTTGATGGCTTTGAGGGGCCATGTACATTCTGTGACTTGCGAGCATAAGTGTAAGTCATTGTCTTCAGAATATCAGTGACTATGACATTGTTACATTAAAGTTATTATATTTTGTACTGTTATATTAAAATATTACTTTGGAAATTTTTAATGTAAGCTTATACGTATTTTAATGTTATCAAATGAAATTAAATATTATTTACTTTGTAGAAATTAAGATAAGGAAATAAAACTTCTTATTGGAAGACCCAGCAAAAGATTGATATGAAAACATACAATTCATTTGTTTACATTTACAAATGGATCCTTGACATGGTTTTGTGCTTTCAAAGACACAAATTAAAATCAAAAAAGAAAAGCTCGGGAAACAAAATACACAAAAAGAAATGGTGCTTATCCTTCCTGCACGCTGTTAAAGTCTTATAAATATGCACAGAAACATTAGGGAAGTAAGGAAAGGCATCCTGGTTTTTTTATTTTAACTTAATAAAAAACAAAAATGTAAATTTTTCTCACTAGTTTGTACGTAGGTAGCTGCCATCTGTAAAATGTCTTAAAAGGAACATGAATATGGAATGTTGTAGTATGTGAATGTGCCCTATTTACAAAACAAATTGGCAGATTGCATTTGGCTTTTGCTGAGAAACCCAAATAAATATGTTGCTTTAAAATTTCATCTATTCTCTCTTAATCAACTAAAGCAGAACACTATTAAAAACATAAAGGATGGTGTTAAACAAAATATGATATCTGGAAACCATAGATGGTGGGGTTTTAGAGGGAATTTAATTGCATGTTCTATACATGGCTTTTGTCTTCAAAATTATATGTCACCACTGGAAAAAATTCAAATTGACAGCAATGTATATTTTTTCAGAAAACTTCATTAATGCCAGAATGTTTGCTTTTGTGTTTCAAGATTTATATATTTTTACTAACATAATTGGACAAAAAAATTAAATGCTTGGAAGCCGAAAAGCTTTGAATAAACTGTGCACATGGTGATTGTTTTCCTGTTTAAGGAGGACCTCAAAAGCTATAACTAAATTTTCGCAGTACTCTTCTAGTCTTCATTTTCCTATGCATCCAATCATCCATCATTTCAGTGGAGAAGCAGGAAAGGTAGGCTGGTCTAGACCTGGTTGGTAACCTCACAGTGACTGAAGTCAGAGAAAGATAAGCAGGACCAGGAGGAGCTAAGGTGGCTGTAAGAAGCACCAAACTTAGTAAAGAAGAAAAGTGTGCTCAGAATGAACACAGAACGGAAGAGTCTAAAAAAGTATTACACTAACATGAGGTACTGAAAATGCGGGTTTATGAACCTAGAAATCAGTCCTTTAAAAACTATATGGTTTTGATCCTGGGGAGTGTGGCTCTCATTGTGGTAGATGAGTTGGAGATGGGATTAGGCAATACGAGATAGTTTTACTACTTGTAAAGTAGTAAAGTTGCTCATCTCTTTTCCCTAAAGTTAGTTATTTAGGCTTTTAAACAGTCTTTCTAAGGAAAAAGAAAAGGGGAAAAAAGACTTTCAAATCATAAAATGTGCCCATGGAGACCTGTTTTCAGACACTATTTGGGATTCTTTTTACCAAAGAAAGTAATCTTCATAGCAGAACTTCAAGCTTAAAAGTTATTTTGCTTTTAGATTTGTCTCTGAATGTTGCTATGCTAAAAGAAACTCTCACAAAACAAGAATAAAGCTTTTAAACTTCACACATAGCCACAGGGATACCTTCCTCATGCATAGCCATGGGGCTATCTGGAGCTTTAATGCTAAATAAAAAAGACATCAAATCCCTCTTCTCCCATCCCATCTGGAGGACATTTACTAGACCCTTACACGAACACACACACACACACACACACACACACACACACACACGACACTCCCTGGGAAGCACCCGTAAACTATTAACTAACAATGTGGAGATATTTTTAACAGTATAATTCAAACTATTATACATTTTCAGAGAACATTAAAGTTTGTGTAATGTGTTCTCAAATTGTCAGTGTTTATTCATTTAGTTCACTTAGTGCTTGCTTAAAATAAGAAACCATAGGAAGTTAACATGTATAAGTCTCTAGTTTAGTTCTCAAGTGGTGTAAAATTATTCAGAATTCAAACTTAGAAGAAGTTCAAGTACAGAGGGGAGTCATCTGCCAAGTAAGTTACTTGTTCATTAATAAATTACGTTTAGATAATTTAGATAGTCTTTGCATTTATATAAGTGAATGACAAGCATTTTGAGCAGAAAAATACACTTGTCTCAACAAACCTGGCAATAAGTCAGCTGAGAAAGTTAAATTCAATGTTGCTGCTTTATAGTTTGAGGGAACACAGAAAAATGACCCAAGTTATGAAGAATCTTTAAGTTATGTGAGGGGGATTTAAATGTCTCAAAGTCATTTGGAAACCAGTGAAAAGTTTTATCAGTCTATCTGATTGGTTTTAAACAAGCGTAACTTGGGGTAATCAGGACAGCGTGGCCTGTTGGACTGGGCTTGAGGACAGAACCCTCTGTGAAGAAACTTGAGGCATGTCATGTGAATCACAGCTAGAAGACTCTTTGAATGCAACCTGTGTCACAGGCCACAGAGAGAGCAAAGGCGGCAGGAATATTTGAAGTTACACTCTCCTCATCTCACATATGTGCATGTGATTTAAAATAGCTACCACCCTCCTCACTATCATACCTATTTTCCTTTATTCTTAGTGACCATGCGTTATGCCTTTTTCAGATATTGAGATACTTGAACAATTATTAAGAAGCACTGTTCTTTTGGAAGTATAACTTGAGGTAGAGTGCAGATGAATTCTAGTGCTGGCCGCCTAGAGGTAAAGCAGACCCCATAGATTTAAAGAAGCAGTTTCCCAAAACAATGCCCTGACCTCATGCCTGCAGCAGTGAGAATTCCAGGCCACACAGTTCTATTAATTTAGGGTTGATAAAATTCTCTCAGCTTTGCTACTTGGCTTAACAACAGAATGAATTATAGCTTTATCTTAGAGGAGAGACTAAGGCAAAGAAGAATTTGAAAATATCAACTATTGATCCAACTATAGAGCAACTGAGAAATTCAGCTGATAAGAATAACCCTTGAAATAACTACATCAGAAAAGCAATGGTTAAGATTTGTAATCTTTTTGGTCCAACAATTCCTTTCCTAGAAACTTATTAGAGTGGTAATTAAGAATGAACACCAAAACGGATTTTTTAGAAAAGTTATCAGCATTGTTCATATTAACTCTAAACTTTCAAACTGCCCTACAACTCGATCTCTTTTCGTTTCTTCTTCCTCTTCCTTCCTTCCCTTCCACTTCCTTCTCTTCTTCCTTCCTTCCTTCCTTCCTTCCTTCCTTCCTTCCTTCCTTCTCTCTCTCTCTCTCTCTCTCTCTCTCTCTCTCTCTCTCTCTCTCTCTCTTTCATTCTTTCTATGGTACAAGATATTGAAGCAAAGGTGTCTTCATAGTGAGCTACATCTCTATATCATTTTACTTTTTATTATGACACAGGTTCTCAATAAGTTTCTAAATAGCCCATATTGAGCTCAAACTTGGGCTTCTACTGCCTCATCCTCCAGAATGCTGGGGTTACATTTACAAGAAACCACAGACCAGCTATTTTTTCTATCTCACACTCGTATGTAACAGATAGTACTCAATAATGGAAAAATTCTACTATTGCTCTTGAGTGTATGAATAAAATGACACAAAATAATGCTAGAAAAAATTCCCATTCAATAGTTTCTTATACATAGATTGACAGAAACTCTTTACAATATAAAGCTTTACACATAGTCACACTTAGCTGGTAACATTCTGACAAAGTAAGGCGTGATGATCGCATTTGTCCTGAGTGTTGTTACCTATGGGGTGCAGTAGTATAAATAATGCAGAAGGTAATTCTAAGGGGTTCTACCACAGAGACGATACTTTTCTACAACTAGAATAATGATTTTAAGCCAATTCAATTTTAAAATAACTTATTCTACTGTTTATGAATTATAGTGTGCTAATGCATAGATTCATAGAGTGAATTAATATAAAGAACTATTTCAATATGGATTGAGACATATTCTTTGTAGCACAAGTAATAGTTCAGATAACCAAGATTTTTACTCAAATGCATTGTTTGGTAGAATTGTCAGTGTAATGTTTCTAGCACTATTCTGCATACGTTGTAAGAGGGAATAAATGAATTACAGGGTGATCATGCCAGCAACCAAAATTGTGACTATGGTGGTAGGAAAGTAAACATATGTGACAGAAGACAAGGAAGAACACTGATAGTGTCAGATCTGGGAAATCTGTGTGACTCCAGAGTAGTTTACATGTCTTAGTAAGTGTATATAATGGCCAGTTCTTGATTTCTAAATACCCCTCCCAAGAGCAGGAACTGTTAATTAAAATATTAAATCAATATATTGGGCTGTACAATATTTTAAAAATAAAGTAAAATGAGGTTGGTGCATCTTCTGGGACTTGAACTTAAGAAAATGCCCAAAGAAAAATGGAGTTGTTTTAAAATTACACTACATCTAGCTTAAAGGAAGAAGAGAAAGTTTGTTTATCAAAAAAGTCAAATAAATATTGAAGGGATGAGAAGAAAGAAAATAATCATTTTTTATGCTACTGTGCATTAACTATTTCAGGCAATTAATAACAAAATTGATTGAGGCTGTTAATTTTGATTCATACAATTAGTAACTTTAACTGTTGAAAACTCTCACAAAGACTAAATATGAATTCCAAAGTAAAATGAACACAGTTCCAAAAAAAGCTAATGAACAGCAGCTTAACTAAAGTGAACTGTCAGTATTATCAGAGAGACCCTTTCATGTTTTCATGGTATGGTAGCATGAAATTATACAACATCACCTCTGTAATTCTCTTGACAATGATTTCTATGAATCTGTTTATGTAAAAATAATCAGAAAAATCAAGATTAAGTGACTTTTAGACAAAACAGAAGCCCTCATGAAAACCACATATTTTAAAGATAGGAAGGATATTATAATAAAATCCATGTCTCCTTAAATTAACACTTAATAAAACAAAACAAAAATACTTTTGTGATATGATTTTATAGACTCTATAGTAAATGATATTATCGTCCCAGTGTTTCAGTCCTTGGAATGGAAAAAGGCACTGATATTTTTTGAAACAAAGTTCTTATTCAACCCCATAACAGAAGCACTAATCCATTCATGAAAGCTCCGTCCCAACAACATGAACACCGCCCCTTAGATCCCAAGTACTAATGCTGCTCTTTGAGGAATTAAACCTCGATATAGGTTTTGCTGAACACAAACCACATTCAAACCTTGGCGTGCAGTTTCTGGATGTTTCATGGAACTCATTCTCTAATACTACAGCGGCACTGGCAGTGGTGAAGGCCTATAGGGCTACTGCAAGCTCCTTTTGAATTTCTTTGTGTGCTCCATTTTTTTTCTATTAGTGAAAGAGAACACTGTCTGTGAGAGAATCCAAATTTAGGTGAAAGAGCTGAAGCAAGACAGCAGCACTTTGACAGTTGTCAAAACAGTCTGACGTCTCATCGTTCTCTTTATTTTCATGTATATATTTGAAATTTTCCAAAATTAAAAATGTAATAGCATAGGCTTATAACACTAGAAGTTTGGTTGTGGATCATACATTAAATATGGTAAACACAAGCACACGCATTATAATGAATAAAGCAGACATGTGAGAAGCTCAAACCCGTCCCTTGTTCAGCATTTAAATCATTACCAGAAGGTAAGGAAGCATTTAGAAACAAGAATTTACCTCTAAACCTAAATGAATTACTAGATATGTTAAAGAATTAAATGAAAACATGATATAAATATAGGCTCGCTTGGTGTGGTGGCGCATACCTGTAATCCCAGTACTTGGGAGGCTGAGGCAGGAGGATTGTTGCGAGTTCACTATCAGCCTGGGCTACAAAGTGAATTCAAGGCCAGCTTGAACTGCATGGTGCGACCCTGTCTCAAAAAGACAAACTAACTAACAACTAACTAAACAAATAATATGCTAATAATGGCTTGTTCGCAAATTTTTAAATTGAATGCCTTTCTCAAAAATTAAGGAAAACAAGAAGAGAAATAGCCACGTATAAATCTTCTGTCTGTCAGTATAAGGGTCTGTATATCAGAAACACAGGATAATGATGTATTCGTAAAAATGATAAAGTCAAATTTAATTACCTTAAATCAACCTCTGCAATTAAATTATATACTAAGTGTTATTCTAATAGAATTATAAAGAATAGCCAGTTGCAAATTACTTAACAAATAAGAAAACATTTAATAGGAGAGTATCTAACTTCAACTGAACCCAAAATAAAAAAATATTCTAATAAATCCATACCACATGTGCACCTATCAAATTAGTAAGTAATATATGTCTTATACAAAGACATTTTAATTAAGCTGCCGTTCATTAGCTTTTTGTGGAAGTATATTCATTTCACTTTGGAATTTATATTTAGTCTTTGTGAGAGTTTTCAACAGTTAAAGTTACTAATTGTATAAATTAAAATTATATTTCTCCAAATGGGCAGCAGCGAAAGTAACAATTATAGTTGTTTACTGAGCATTGATTACACCCACACTATGGGAGCAAGAAATACACTGAAGAAAATTACTTAGCCTTTAGTGCACAGCATTTTGAGTATTTGTCAGATTTCCAAAGACGTTATTTAAACATTTCACTAAGTTCTGCCATGAGAAACCTCTTTGTCCTGGCCTTTTTAGAACCTCTTCCAATTCAGTACTTTTCTGTACTATTCCCTGATCTTTCTCTGTGTCCCACCTCAGCAAAAGACCCTGCTGAGCGATCCAAACTACTTTGACATTGGACGGGTCACTTTCTGTGTCATGACTGATTGATACTAATTGCAGAGAGAGATCTGTCTCTGTCTGCTCTTTTTTTTTTTTTCAGGTTAGAAATTTAAAGAAATGAGAACATCTGTTGAATCACTTCAGTTTTAGGTGGTTTTGTTTTTAATTAACGGTGTGCAGATCCCTGTGCATGTGAGGCTGTGAAGACACGACGTTCTTCTCTAACAAGCAAAACAACTGCTTCCAAGGTACCTTCGCTCCCTCTGAACTGCTGCGCTGGGAGGAGTTTCATCAATTTTTCTCACATTTAGAGGAAATAAAAACTCCTGATCAGAGTTCTACAGACAGCATCTCTTCAAATCCTCAATACCCTTTACAGTACAATTACTTCTTTGTGATTCTTTCAAATGTCTCCTAACAGCAGCAGGCCTGGGTGAAACTCTCCAGTTTTGCCTCACTGGGTTTTAACTTTCTAACTGCAAATGTACAAATGTAGAAGACAAAAGAATGTGCATTGATTTCATTTATCTAAAAATGACTGTTTAGGCCTTTTATGTAATGTGGTAATAATACTTGATAGAGCTTGCTCCAACTTCCAAGTACAATATTATAAGGTGAAAATAACTATAGGTAAAATATGTCTCTTAAAACCATTGTAATAACTTTAATGTTAATATTAAGAAATTCTTGACAAATACTAACAAGCTCAATCCAGTAACACAGCAAAAGTACTATGTTCCATCCATGGGTATCTAAGATTTGCCCTAGGGAAAAATCTTGGTATAAATTTTCAAAATGAATGAATGTAAAAATATCCTAAAATTAAAACAAAAGAAACTATATGATCATCTCAGTAAATATTAAAATGTTTGAAAAAATGCATCACTCTTTCATAATAAAAACATCAGCCAAGTAATATATTAGAACAAACTTTATCAACCTGGAGAATGGTATCTAGGAAATCTGTACAAGTACTATTGTATTCAATCATGGGAAACAGAATGCTTCCATTGCTGACATTAGGAACAAGACAAGATATCCACTGTCACCAGTTCTACTCTACATTTTATTAGAGTTTCTAGCATGGAGAAGTAAACAGAAGAAGGAAATAAAGGCCCAAGGGTGAGTCTCAAATATATTATGCAGAAAAGAATTCAGCCTTGCTCAAAGACAATTTTAGATTTTGCCAAAAAACTGCAGATTGCCATTTTTGATAGAGGCCCCTGGCTTAGCCGTGTAGTAACATTGCTTATTAGGGTCAGGCTTAGAAGAGTCTAGGAGATTAGGTGCAATTTCAAAAGGAGGGAACTGTGACCAGACCTGGGGACACTCAGCTACGGTTGGTGTTATATTTTTACCTTTTCTGGGAATCATTACTTGAGTGAACTTACTACAATGGAAATTCAGAAATAAGCTTCCTTGTCCTTTGCTGTGGTCTTTTGTTTATTGGTACCGGGAATCAAACCCACAACCTCACACTTGCCAGGCAGACGCTGTGCCACTGAGCTATGTCCCTGGCCCCTTCTTTGTTGTTAATATTTATTTTGTATCTTTTATTTTAAAAAGTAAAAGAAAGAAAACATATTAACAAACAGCCACTTACAAAGTAGCACAAGAAAAGTACAATCAAAACTGAATTACAGACAAGGTGACAGGGAATTAACAATGGTTGTTGTATTACACATTGATAACTTCAAAGTGTATGCTCAGGAAAACAAATACAGACATGCAAGACCGATCAGACTAATAATCATTAACTGTTCCTTACAATAAAGCAACATAAGTCAGTAGTACAACTATGTCAGCCATCCTGCACATACATACATACATATCCCCTTCTTCCTTTTCTCCCTCCTCCCTTCCCAGCTGATCCCTATTTTCAAGCAGTTTCCTTTCATCTCACACTGTTTATCATACCTCCTAATTTATATTCACACTGTCGGGTTCATACATCAATGATACAATATGCTGCCTACACATGCACCTCTGATTTATTCCACTTACGGATATAGTCTCTAGTTGTGAACATTTACCTGTAAAAGCTTCAAGATTGTCTCTCTTTATAGTTGAGTAATATTCCATTATATAAAAATGTCACAGTCTTTTTATCCAGTCCTCTGTGGATGGACATTTGGATTGCTTCCACAATTTAGCTATTCCCAATTTTGCTGCTATAAACATGAGTGCACATATATTGGTGTAGTATGATGATTTCAGATCTTCTGGGAAAATACCTGCAAGGGGCATAGCTGGATTGAATGGGACCTCTAGGCCTAGTTTGCTGAGGAATCTCCAAACTGTTCTCCACAGTGGTTTCACCAGTCTACATTCCCACAAGCAATGCAGAAGAGTTTCTATTTCTCCCCAGTCTCACCAGCATTTGTAACTGGTTGATTTCTTAATGCTAGCCATTCTTACTGGGGTGAGATGAAATCTCAGTGTTGTTTTTATTTACATTTCTCAAATGACTAACGATGTTGAACATTTTCTCATGCATTTATCTGCCATTTGTATTTCTTTATCTGAGAAGTGTATATTCATCTCAGATGCCCATTTTAGGATTGGAGAGGTTCATGTTTATATAATCCTTTATGTGTTCTAGATAGAAGACCTTTGTCTGAGGGACAGCCAGCTAAGAATTTTTCGCAATGTGGGTTTTCTTTCTACTCTGCTGGTGATGTCTTTAGAGGTGCAAAAACTTTTCAGTAAGATGAGGTCCCAGTTGTTGATTCTTCAAAGTGTTTCCCTTGTAGTTTGATTTTTTGTTCATGAACTCTCTACTTACTCCTATGACTTCAAGATTTTTACCTATTTTCTCTTCCAATAGATTTAGTGTTTCTGTTTTAGTATTGAGATTTGTGATCTATTTTGACTTGAGTTTGGTGCATGGTGATAGACTTGGGTCTATTTTCAGTCTTTGGCAAGTGGCAAGCCAATTTTTCCAGCACCAGTTATTAAAGAGGCTGTCTTTCTTCCAGTGAGCTTGTTTGGAACCTTAGTCAGGGATTAGGTGGCTGAGTGTTTCTGTGGTTGTGGCTGCATCTTCCAGTTTGTTCTGTTGTTCCTCAAGTCTGTTTTTTATCCAGTACCAGGTTGATTATATTACAGTAACTTTGTAGAATAATTTCAGGTCAGGGATTGTGATTCCTCCTGACTTGTCTTTGATGCCCAGGATTGCTTTTGCTATTCTGGGTCTCTTCTGGTTCCAGATGAATTTAAGGAATGTTTTCTCTAGATCTGTGAAGTATACTAATGGAGGTTTAATGGGAATTGCATTGAATTTGTGCAACAATTTTGGTAGTGTGGCCATTTTCCACAATGTTGGTTCTTCCTCTCTATGAGAAAGGAATATTTTTCCATTTTATTGAAATCCTCTTTGATCTCCTTCTTCAGAGTACTACAAAAGATATTTTATTTCCTGTGTTAGATCGATTCCTAAATATCTGAATTTCTTGGATGCTATTGTGAAAGGTATGGTTTCCTTAATTTCTCTCTGAGTCTGTTTGTTGTTTGTGTGTAGGAATGTTATTGAATTTTAGGTGCTGACTTTGTATCCAGGTACACCGCTGAATTTGTCAATTAATTCAAGGAGTCTTTTTGTGGAGTATTTGGGGTCTTGCATGTAAAGTATCATGTCATCTGCAAATAGTGATAGTTTTATTTCTTTCTTTCCTATTCTTATTCCTTTTATTTCTCTCTCTTATCTAATTGCTCTGGATAATGCTTCCAGAACTATGTTGAATAGGAGTGGTGACAGTGGACAGCCTTGTCTTATTCCTGACTTTAAAAAGAAAGCTTTAATTTTTTGTCCACTTAGTAGTGAGTTGGCTGTTGGTTTGTCATACATGGCTTTGATCAGGTTGGGGTAAAGGCCATCTATTCCTATTTTCTCTAGGGTTTTTAACATGAATGCATGTTGGCTTTGTCAAAGGCTTTTTCTGCATCTATTGAGTTGATCGTGTTGTTTTTGTCTTTGGCTCTATTGATATATTACATTAATTGATTTTCAAATATTGAACCATTCCTGCATTCCTGGAATGAATCCAACCTGGGTGTGGTATATAAATTTCTTTGTGATTCTCTGCATTCTATTTTATATTATTTCATTGAGTATCTTTGCATCTATGTTCATTAGGGAGATTGGTCTATAGTTCTCTTTCTTGGTTGGGTCTTTCTCAGATTTTAGTATCAGTATGATACTTACTTCCAGACATGAGTTATGGACAGTTGCTTCATTTTCAATTTCATTGAAGAGTTTGAGGAGTGTTGGCATTAAATCTTCTCTGAATGATTTTTAGAATTCTGTGAATCCATCAGAACTTGTGCTTTTCTTTGTCAGTAAGTTTTTATTATATTTTCAATCTCATTAATTGATATTGGATTGTTCAGGATTTTTATATCTTTCTGATTCATCTTTGGTAATTTTTATATATCTAGGAATCTGCCCATTTCTTCTGAGTTTTCTATCCTATAGGAGTAAAGATTTTCAAATTATGTATTAATAATCCTTTGAATTTCTGCAGGCTCTGTAGTGGTTTTATCCTTTTCATTCCTTATTGCATGAATCTGAATGTTTCCCTTTCTTTTTTTGGTAAGATTGGCTAGGGCTTTATTAATTTTCTTTATTCTTTCAAAGAACCAACACATTGATTCATTTACTTTTTGTGGTGTTTTCTTTGTCTCAATGCATTGATTTCTGTCCTGATCTTTATAATCTCCTCTTTTCTTTGGGCTTTGGGCCTGACTTGTTCTTCTTTTTCTAAAAGTTTGAGGTGCAGCATTAGGTTACTTATTTGTTCTCTCCATTTTCCTTATGTGTGAGTTCACCACTATAAGTTTCCCTCTGAGAACTGCTTTGATAACATCGTACAGATTCTGCTATGTTGCATTTGAATATTCATTTCTTTTAAAATATTTTTTGAATTTTTCATTAATTTCTTGTGTGACGCATTGGCTGTTCCAGAGGTTTTTTTATAATTTCTAAATGTTTATGGAGTTTTTGGAGTTGCTTTTGTCATCAATTTCCAATTTCATTGCACTGTGATCAGATAATATGCATGGGATAATTTCATTGCTTTTGCATTTAGGTAGCTATGCTCTATGGGCTAGAATATGGTCTATTTTTGAGAAAGTCCCATGTACAGTTGAGAAAATGTGTATTCTGATGCTGTGGGGTGGAACACTCTGTATACATCTACCAAGTCCATTTGTTTGCAGATTTGGCTCAGGTCTGTTATTTCTTTGCAGATTTTTTTATCTAGTTGACCTGTCTCTTTGTTTCAAAGGGGTGTTTAGGTCCCCTTTGTGTTATAGATTATGGTCTTTCATGTATGCTAAGATTTAATTTATATAGTTTGGTGCTCCAATATTTGGTGCATACCTGTTTAGGATTGTTGTCTCTTCCTCTTGCTGTTTTCACCTAACTGGTATGTAGTAACTTCCTTTAACCCTTTTGATTGTTTTTGCTTTGAAGTTTACATTGTCTGCAAACATAATAGGAACCTGTTGCATGGAAAATTGTTTTCCATCCTTTGACTTTCAGTCTATGGATTTCCTTTATTTGTAAAGTGTGTTTCCTGTATACTGCATATTGTGGGATTTTTTTTCTTAATCCACTCTGTGAGTTTGTTTCTTTTGACTGGTGAATTGAGGCCAGTTACATTAATGGTTATAAATGATATATGTTGGCTTATCCTTACTGATGGTTTCCTATTTTTGCCATCTGTCTAATTGCTTGCTCTGCTTGAGGATTCCTTTCTATTTTTGTTCTTGGGGTGGTGTTCTCTTTTTTCTCTGTCTAGAATAACTTTTAGTTCTTTTTGTAAGATTGGTTTGACACTCATGAAATTCTTCAGTTGTCCTTTTTGTGGAAATATTCTATTTCTCCATTAAATTTGAAGGGTAGTTTTTTAGGATAAATCAATCTGGTTTGCAAGCTGTTTTGTCTCAGAACCTGTAATACCTCACTCCAAGCTCTTCTTGATTGGATGGTTTGTGTTGAGAAGTCTGCTGTGATTCTGATGGGCTTTACTTTATAGGTGATCTGTTTCTTTTCTCTATAAGCTTTTAATATTCTGTTCTTTTTGCTGAATATCTGAGATCTTGATTATTATATGTCTGGTTGTGGTTTTGGTTATGGCTAGTTGGAGTTTTATATGCCTCATTAACTGCACATCAGAATCTTTTTCCATGCTTGGGAAATTTTCTGCTATTATTCCTGCAAATATTCTTTTTATGTCATGTGTGCTGCCTCCTGCTATTTCACTGACTCCTGTTGCTCGGACATTGTTTCTCTTTGCCTCATCTTGCAGCTGTTGCACTGATTTTTCTTGGATCCTTGATGATTTTAAGAGATCCTTCTTTTCACGATAGCTAGCTGCCATGCTGTCTTCAAGATCTGAAATTCTATCTTCAGCATCATTTAAGCAATTTTGCAAGATTTTAATTGAAATTTTGATCTCACTGAAATCTCTTTAAGGCTGTTTCATGTGTTCTAATTCATTCCTAAATTGCTGATGTAATGTTTCTATCTGTTGCCTATGTTCATCTATTATTTTTTACCTGTTTCTCTAGATGCGCAGAATATTTCTTTCATTATTATTGTCATTTCAGTTTTTGCCTGAGAGATTATTTCTGATCTGATATCTTGGCCTGATTGAGTTGTTTCTTTACTTCATATGGGATCATTTCAGAGATTTCAGGTATGAGGCTTCCAAGTTCTCCTATGTCAGTATCTCCTGGACTTGTTCTGGATGGAGTTGAGTTCTGAGACTGCATTTTGCTCGTATGTCTTGTCATTTTGGATGTCAGATGAAAAATGCTGGGCTATAAGTGACCCAGGCAGCTCACTGAAGGACTCTAGCAACGCTAATTTACCTGGATATCAAACTTATGCCAAGGTGGAAGCACCACTTCCCAGCGCCAAGCTCCTTCTGTGTCCCAAAGGTGCAGGGTGGAGCACACATGCTGGCCTCACCCACCAAGAGACAGGTCCATAGAGCCTGGCTTCTGAGGCGATGTTTTCTTGCTTCCCCACTTTCCCAGGCCAATCTCCTTCTCTATCCAAAAGGTGCAGGAAGGAGTTGTTAACATTTAAATATATTTTATTTCAATATATTAGACAATAAAAGCATCATGCACTTGTTTTAGTATATTCAAATTAGTAACAAAATGGAAGTAAACATCTGTACCCCCTTCTCCAATTTTACATCTACCTACTACTATAAAAATTTATAGCATAGAACTATGGAGTATCTTTATTAAATACATACATTGTTATCTCATGACTAAGGTGTACGCTCCTGAGAACAGGACAGAAGAATAATAGACTTACAAAAACATACTTATATATCCATTCATTATTTGGAACCTCTTGAAGCTGCCTCTAGGTCCTTCTCTGAGACTGGTGGATTGAGAATTTTTATGAATTACCGATCGTTCTAGATCTATCTTTCTGGAGTCAAACTCTGATTGTGCGTATACAATCAGCTGAGAGTCTGAACACAAAATAGGAAAGTTAGTTCTTAAATTTAAGTACTATATTTTAAGCAAACTGTGGGATAGGAAACCCTAAACTCCATTCTGTGTGAAAATTCAGAATCTACCTTCCTTCATTATTTTTAACAATTTTAGTGAGGTGTAATTTAAACTGTACGGATCAAACCTTTTATTATACTGACAGATATGTCTACGCATTAGTGTAGGCAATTATATAAGATGTCCATGGCCTCAAGAAGAAATAGTGTACTCTTAGGTGTCAATAACAGTTCTCTATCCCACAAATTCCTAAGCAAATACTAATATATTTTAAAACGCCAAAGAATTTTGATTCTAAGTATGTGTTATAGATGAAATCGTCTATCTTTTGAGACTGACTTTTTAAAATGGGCATGTTTTCAAGATCCATCTATGTTGTAGTGTGCACTGGTACTTCATTATTTTTTGAGGTTGAATAATATCTTATTTTATAAATGTTCCACACTTTGTTTATGGATATTTGACTTATCTCTAGGTTTAGGCCATTATGAAAATGCTGTTATTAACATTAGTGTACATGTTTTTGCATTGACTTGTGTTTATTTCACTTCTTTTATGTACAGACAAGGATTAAACTGGGTCTGGGGGAACATAACTGTAATCCTAGGAATCTTGGAGACTGAGGCAGAGGATCACAATTTCAAGCGCAGCCTCAGCAATGAAGTGACTCGTGAAAATGTGTCTCAAAATAGAGAGTAAAGATAAATACTATTTCCCAAAAGTACTATTTGTATAGAACATATTTTTCCTATGTAAAGTAAACTAATAATTGTTCAGATATCCAGGGCTTTCAGAATTACATATGCATATATTGTTTTGGAAAAATATTACTAAAAAGTACAATCCCAGCAACCAAAATAAAATGCAAGGTTTCAAATTCAAGAGTTTCAGAACAGAATGACATTCCCTATGTGATGATGGAGTTAATCACTGAGAACTATGGAGTATTAATTGAAATAATTCGTATAAGACTAGTGGTATTCATAGTATCACAGCTTTGAAAACAGTTTTCCATATTAATAAACACATGTGCAAGCTACATAGTACACACTCAAGTATGTTACTCTGTTAGCTAAAACCTCACTGTTCTTTAATAGGTGATCCAATCCAATGATTTCTATTATTTTGTTCTCTACATCTTCATATCCACTACATAAGCAAACTATAATTGCTTTGTTTCTGTCAGACTTCCAATAGTTTCCAATTTCAGGTTTCTACCTTTCAATCTGATCTGTAATCTATGTTTAAAACAGCCACAAATATGTTTTTGTGAGACATAATTATTTTTCCTTTGTTTAGCATCCACCAGTGTTTTCTCATTTTGGAATGTTCTCAGCAAATGTATTAATTTTACTCTTGTCTCCTGCTGGCTAAGTGTAACCATACTGACCTTCTTTTTGGGCTTGACAGTGGTTATGAACTTGATTTCTCTTTTGTTCCTTTTTTCTTATTATTTTCCTCCCTCCACTGAAATTTAAGCTAAAAGGCTGTTTTTTGATCTCTCTAGTCAATGTCCTCATTTCCCTGCTATTTTTCTGTCAATGAACACATAGCAATTGGAGCTCTATTCTGGGCCAAGCAATGTTTTGAACATTTTGGTTCTATGGATACTATAATTTTGTTTGATTTTTTTTTTAAAGTTTCTAACTGTGGTGTTTATTTCTTGTCTTGACTCTCTAGTATTCTTGCCAAGCCTTCTCTTTCTTATTTTCCTGCAATTCTTGTACATAGTACAATGCCCAGTCACACAATAGATACTCAGCAATAGATAAATCTTTCAGTCAGTGTACCACATTCCGGCTCCATAAGTACAGCCTTTGTACAAGCTACATTAAAAGACAATCTGAAACAACACTAAGAGCAAGAGGTACCCATCCAGAACCCACTGACACCTAATACTTCATGATTGCACCTCTCTAAGTTTAGTTCATTGTGTGATACTTATACTCTTAATATTTGCTGCAAGCTCTTATCTTATGTACTAATTTATTCCTTTGTTCAACAGATAATCACTGACTGTCATTTGTTGATTACTATGTTAAAAACTGAGATTTAGTTGCACATAAGAAATGTTTGGCCTTAACTCAAAATAAATTCATGATATATCCTGCAAATAATTACAATAAATTATGTAAAACTGCTGATATTGAAAAGACAGCACTTTATTATAGCATATTACATCGGTTTAAGCAGTCAGAATAATCCTGTTGGTAGGCAGATATACATTGAAGCTGAGGACTAAAAGAGTTGAACTTTTTTCAAACTAGCAAATGACTTCAGAGACACTCCAGGTTCCAGTTTCCTCTCCAGTTATAAAGTCTGTCATTTAACTGAATACCTGTCTTTATGCAACCCTTTGATTTTTAGGTATAATTTTAGCCTCTGTGAGATTCCCTCACCTATTCCTCCAAAACCCTAAAACAATGGAGGCACTCACATTTTCCTCTGGAACATGGCATCAATAAGTTAAAACTTTCCTTGGGCAGGGAACAGCTATTACATATTTGAAGAGGATGAGGGCAGACTTCTTAGTTTTCTGCTTGCTGTATTAAATATTTTGGTCTATTTCTGATACTCCTTATGTGACTTTATTTTCCAGCTCATCAGCCTCCTGGTAACCCTTTTATTTCCTGATTTCAGTGTTTCTACTTCCCTTTAGAGAAGGTAAGGATTATAGTGTGCAATAAAACTATTATATATTTTGAGAATGATGTTATATTTTGAATTGCTAATCACACCCTGTTGTTTATTTGTAAATTAAAATCAACTAAAATCCTCATGTCAAAAATTCATACAAATTATTATTTAAACTGTTCCTAATGTATATTGAAACAACTTAAAACCAATAGGTTCTCCTTGTGGAAAGTTACTTAACATAGCTGCCTAAGCAAGAACATCCACAAAAGGATAAATATATATTTTTATCTTGTCTTCAATTTTCCCGTCACCATGATAAGATATGTGATGACTGCAGCTTAAAGAGTAGGATGGGATAATTTAGGCTCACGCTTTCAGGAGGCGCAGTTTACAGTTGGGTTCTCCAAGGAAGAAAGGGAGGACAGAAAACAGAGTGGAAAAGGAGGAGGCTAGAATAAGAAACCTTTCTATGTCACACTCCCAGTGACTCACATTCCCAGTAACTCCTCAAAGGCCCAGACATCAATCCTGAAACTTTTTGGGAACATCTTGAATCTGAGCAATAGGATTTGTGTCCCAGGTAATGCCCACCTCATTGTGCAAAATACATGTAGTACAATTCTACCTAGGAACCCCTGTGAAAATTAAAACAGAAAATTAAATGCCTCCAACAAAAATGGCACAGGATAAACAATTCAATTTAAAAAGGGAAGAATAAGAGTATAGAAAGAAATAAGATCAACATGAGGCCAAGAACCAGTAGGGTAAACATGAGTCATTTAGCTCCTTGTCCAGCCCTCTGGGCACGTTGTAGTGTAGTAAGTCTGTAAAAGTCTTTGGCAGCTTAGCCCCTATAGCTTGACTAGTTGAAACCCACATGTCCTTTCCCTTGGGATAGCTATGCTAACTGCCAGCAGTTTTTTCAGGAGATGTTCCCTGTTCTGGCATCAGATTTCCTGGGGTATCCAATTCGCCTTAAGCTTCATTCTTGTAACTTCATTTACACACTACTTGGCCTCAGAGATGTTCATCTGTCGTCAGTGTGGAGGTCTCCATAGCTGCATCATTCTTGCATTCTTCAGGCCTATAAAACCAACACTATATTGATGGCCTTAAGGCCGCTGCCAGCTGGAACAACAGACAGACCCCATTGGACCATGGCTACAGTGGCCTTTGTGTACCAGGATGTCTGAGCACAGTAAAATAAATCCTAGCTAACCAATCCTTTGGTGAGCTTTCTCAGGGAACATCCTAGGATTTTCTTCTGAAATGAATTATTTACAATTTGGCACCATAAGCCTGTAGAAGCTTTGGCTTTGCTGATTCCAGACAGGCTTCCCAGACATTTTTTCCTTTTATTCTGATGCAAAGTGTTTTTCTTTTTTAATGTTAATTTGGTAAGCAGCCACTCTACAATTTTGCAGCGCTTTCTTTCTAAAAGAATTTCAAACTTTTGACATCTACTTTTGCTCATAAATTTTACCATAGTTCTGATGAAAGTAGCCAGTAGTTCCCATATCAGAGCCTGAATGTTGGGCTGCTTTGAATTTTTCATAGATTAGACAGTCTATCTTCCATTCCTAATCTAAATCTCCTGTAAATCTCAGAAACTGTGCAAAATGTGGACAAATTTTCTTGCAAAGCAAAACACACATAACCTCTGGCCAATTGCCAATGTTGTCCTTCAATCCTACTGAAACCTCCTAATCCTGGCACTGATTCTCTGCATCTTATCAACCATCTGATCTTCCGAGCTCTGACTACTGCCACACATCATGGACTACTCATAACATTCTAAAGCTTCTTTGGTCCACAACTCAAAATCTTTCCCAGTCTGCTTGAAGCCAGACTTTCTGTGTATAATATTCTGAATGGTAATATCCCATCAAAAATTATTAGGCATAGAAAAAATGTGATCCAACTCATTGGGAAAAAAAGGTCTATAGAAATAAAACCAGATCTGAGTAGCGTGATGCTTCATGGACTGTGTCCCAGCTCTGAGACACAGAACTTTCTCCAGGGATGGAGGCCGACCTGCACCAACATCTGAGCAGTGCGGCATTTCACAGCCTGTGCCCTGGCTCTGCGATGCAGACCTTTCTCCTGTGACGGAGGCTGACCTGTGCCCACATCTTAGTGGCACGGCGTTTCACGGCCTGCACCTGGCTCTGTGATGCAGACCTTTCTCCAGCGACAGAGGGCAACCTGTGACGCCACATGAGCAGCACAGCCCTTCTCCTCTGGTAAGGCCTACACCTGGGTTCTGCTCCACACCTTAGAGTTAGGAAGGAGCTTGGACTGGGAGGGCCTGTCCTTGTTGGTCGTTGAGACCTGCAGTGTGGAATCAGCCTCTGGGGTCCTTGGGGTTGGGAGGAGAGCCCTGCTCCCGCCTGACCAGCTACCTTAGGATCTGGAAGCAGAAGCTGCTGTTTAACCGCCATAGGCTTCAATGCTGAGGCCCACATGCTTCCTGTCCACCCACTGGACACCCTGGTACTGAAGCCCAGCACTCCCCCATTATCACACGTGTGGTTTGAGTCATGCACCCCAGCAATTACCTGGGGTCCCAGGGCCCAGTGGTCCACAGTCTGCTACCACCCTGGGTTTAGTTTGACATCCAGGTAAACTAGGGTCTCTAGAGTCCTTTGTGAGCTGCCTGGGTATTCAGTAGCTCAGCACCAGTCATCTGACATACAACATGACAAGACAAGGGAGCAAAATGCAGTCTCAGAGCACAACTCCACCCAGAGCAAGTACAGAACACAAAGACATAGGAGAAGTGGGAAAACATATACCAAAAATTTCTGAAATGATCACATCCGAAGTAAAGAAACAACTCTATCAGGCCATAGAAGAGAATAAATCTGAAATAATCTCTCAGGCAAAAAATGAAATGAAAATAATAATGGAAGAAATGCTTTGCACATACAGAGAAGAAACAGAAAAAAGAGTAGAAGATCAAAGGCAACAAGTGGAAACATTACATGAGCAATTTAGGAATGAATTAGAACACATGAAACAGACTAAAACAGATCTCCAGGAAATGAAAACTGCCATTGAAAGCTTGCAGAACTGCTTGAATGAAGTCAAAGATAGAATTTCAGATCTTGAAGACAGCATGACAGCTAATGAATGTGAAAGGAAGGATCTCTTGAAGTCATCAAGGAACCAGGAAAAGTCAACCCAACGGCTGCAAGATGAAGCAAAGAGAAATAATGTGAGAGTAATAGAAATCAGTGAAACAGTAGGAGGCAACACAAACGAGATAAAAAGAATATTTGGAGAAATAATAGCAGAAAATTTCCCAAGCATGGGAAAAGATACTGATGTGCAGGTAAATGAAGCATATAGAACTCCAAAGAGCCACTACCCAAATAAAACTACTCCCAGACATATGATAGTCAAGGTCCTAGATATGCAGCAAAAGAACATAATATTAAAAGCTGCTAGAGAAAAGAAACAGGTCACCTAGAGAGGAAAGCCGATGAGAATCACAGACTTCTCAACAGAAACCATGAAAAAAGAGCAAAAAATAAGTGAATCAAAGAGTTGATTTTTTGAAACAGTAAATAAAATTGATAAACTTCTAGCCAATCTTATCAAAAAAAGAAAGAACTCAAATTCATGCAATAATGAAAAGGATGAAGTCACTGCAGATCCTACAGAAATTCAAAAGATCATTAATACCTATTTTGAGAATCTTTACTCCAATTGAAGAGAAAACTCTGAGGAAATGGACAGATTCCTAGAAATGTACAAATTACCGTAGTTGAACCAGGAAGATATAAAAACTCTGAACAATTCAGTATCAATTAATGAGATTGAAAATGTCATTAAAAACTTACCAACAAAGAAAAGCCCAGGCCCTGATGGATTCACAGCAGAATTTTATAAAACATTCAGAGAAGATTTAATGCTAACACTCCCCAAACTCTTCAACAAAACTGAAAAGGAAGTAATTTTCCCTAACTCATTTCTGGAGGCAAGTACTATACTAATACCAAAACCAAAGAAGGACCCAACGAAGAAAGAGAACTATAGGCCATTCTCCCCGATGACACAAATGTAAAGATACTCAATAAAATACTAGCAAATAGAATGCAGTGAATCATAAGGAAAATTATACACCATGACCAGGTACAATTTATTCCAGAAATGCAGGGATTGTTCAATATTGATGAATCAATTAATGCAATACACCATATCAATAGAGCCAAAGACAAAAACCACAGGATCCCTCAATAGATGCAGAAAAAGCTTTTGATAAAGTCCAGCATACATTCATGTTAAAAACTCTAAAAAAAATAGGAATACATGGCGTCTACCTCAAGCTGATCAAAGCCATCTATGACAAATCAATAGTCAATGTCATACTAAATGGACAAAAACTGACAGCTTTCACTTTAAAATCAGGAACAAGACAAGGATGTCCACTGCCACCACTCCTATTCAACATAGTTCTGGAAGTATTAGCCAGAGCAATTAGACAAGAGAGAGAAATAAAAGGAATAAAGATAGGAAAGGAAGAAGTAAAACACTCACTATTGGCAGATGACATGATACTTTACATGGAAGAACCCACAAACTCCATGAGAAGATTCCTTCAATTAATTGACAAATTCAGCAGAGTAGCTGGATACAAAGTGAACATCCCAAAATCAGTAGCATTCCTAGACACAAACAACAAACAGACTAAGAGAGAAATTAAGGAAACCATAGCTTTTATAATAGCATCCATAAATTGAAATATTTAGGAATAAATCTAACAAAAGAGGTTAAAGATCTATTCAACGAAAACTACAGTACTCTGAAAAAAGAGATTGAAGAGGATTTCCATAAGTGGAGAAACATTCGCTGCTCATGGTTAGGAAGAACCAACATTGTGAAAATGGCCATAACACCAAAATTGTTATACAGATTCAATGCAATTCCCATTAAACTACCATCAGCATACCTCACAGATCTAGAGATAACATTCCTTAAATTCATCTGGAACCAGAAGAGACCCAGAATAGCAAAAGCAATCCTCGGCCACAAGGACAAGTCAGGTGGAATCACAATCCCTGACCTGAAATTATACTACAAAGCTACTGTAATAAAATCAACCTGGTACTTGCTCAAAAACAGACCTGAGGATCAATGGAACAGACTGGAAGATACAGCCAAAACCACAAACACATTCAGCTACCTAGTATTTGACAAAGGAGCCAAACAAGCTCACTGGAAGAAAGATAGCCTCTTTAATAAATAGTGCTGAAGGAAGTGGCTTGCCTCTTGCCAAAGACTGAAAATAGACCCAAGTCTATCACCATGCATCAAACTCAAGTCAAAATGGATCACAGATCTCAATATTAAAACAGAAACACTAAACCTATTGCAAGAGAAAGTAGGTAAAAATCTTGAAGACATAGGGGTAGGCAGAGAGTTCATGAACAAAAGTAAAACTGCAAGGGAAACACTTCAAAGAATTAGTAATTGGGACCTCATCTTACTGAAAAGTTTTTGCACATATAAAGACATCACCAGCAGAGTAAAAAGAAAACTCATAGATTGGGAAAAAATCCTAACTAGCTGTCTCTCAGACAAAGGCCTTCTATCTAAAACATACAAAGAATTAAAAAACATGAACCTAAACAAATTCAAAGACCCAGTCCAGAAATGGGTATCTGAGATGAATACACACTTCTCAGATAAAGAAATACAAATGGCAAATAAATATATGAGAAAATGTTCAACATCATTAGTCATTTGAAAAATGCAAATAAAAACAATATTGAGATTTCATCTCACCCCAGTAAAATTGGCCAGCATCAGAAATCATCCAATAACAAATGCTGGCAATGCTGTGGAGAAATAAGAACTCTTCTGCACTGCTGGTGGAAATGCAGACTGGTGAAATCACTGTGGAGATCAGTTTGGAGATTCCTCAGCAAACTAGGTCTAGAGGTCCCATTCAACTCAGTTATTCCCTTCTGGGTATTTTCCCAGAAGATTTGAAAACATCATATCATCGTGATATATGTGCACCCATGTTTACAGCTGCACAATTTGTAATAGCTAAGTTGTGGAAGCAACCCAAATATCCATCCACTGAGGAATGGATTAAAAAAAAACTGTGGCATTTTTACATAATTGACTGTTATTCAGCTATAAAGACAAACTTGAGGCTTTTATAGGCAAATGGTCACAATTAGACACCATAGTCATAAGTGAAATAGATCGGATGTGCATGTGCAATCAGCCTATTGTATCATTAGTGTAAGAAACTGAAGATGGGAATATAAATTAGGAGGTAGGAAAGGAAACTGCTCCAAAGTAAAGAGCAATAGGGATGAAGGGAAGGAGAAAAGGAAGAAAGGGATAGCTAGGTAAGTATGTATGTATATGCGGGATGGCTAATATGGTTGCCCTGTTGTCTCATGTCGCTTTAATGTAAGGAACAATCAATGATTGGTTATTTAATCAATCTTGTATGTCTATTTGCATTGTCCTGAACATACACTTTGAAGTTGTCAGTGTGTAATACAACAACCATTGTCAATCCCCTGCCACCTTGTCTGTAATTCAGTTTTTGTACTGTTCTTGTGCTACTTTGTGTCTGTTTTCCAGTGTTTTTGTTGTTTTACTTTTAAAATAAAAACAGAAATAAAACTAAATAACCCCGGTGATAGTTTAGATAAAGTGAACCAACAGACACACACACACACACACACACACACACACACACACATCCATGCAAACACAAAAAGTAAGAGAATAGGAATGTAATATTTACTTTCATGAATATTCATACTAGAAGGCTATATGGAGCAATTTTCCCCAAGAAGGATATAGACATTCTACCTTCTTAAATATATATTGATAAAATTAAATTCAGTGTGACTTGTATGAAAGATTTTATTGATTACCAAATAGTAATAGCTGAAGGACAGAGCTTGATTGACAATTCCATATAAATTGCCAGGCTCCAAAATGATAACAGCTGTTATGGCTTATTTCTAACATATTCCCCCATGTCCTGTGTCTGGAGATGGGGTGTGGTCAGAAGAGGCCATGAATGACTGTGAACAAAAAATATGTAAAATTCTTTAGGGCCCTTTGAATTCCAAAGAAAAAGCAAATATAGAAAGTAGCGTATGTGTCCTATGGTTTTTATTTAGTCCTTTTATCTAATTTGTAGGAGGCTTGAAAGCTAGGAATAATCTAGGGCAATGTTTTTATTGTGGGTACCAGAAAAGGAATATTTTGGCAGTTCAACTTCAAAGGCGTAAATTTGAAGTTTGTCTACACTTATCATATCCTAAGTATAGGTGCAATGCAGATAAATCTGTCTAGCGAACAATAAACTCACCATTTTTGCCCAATAATATCCATAATGGTAATAGAAGGCAATTTAAAGATTTGTGGTGATGTATGTATCATATTAATCAGTAAATTAATGTTAACTCCGTCTGGTATGATTTGTTTAGTAGATGTATAGTTACTTTTATTAATCTTTCTTAATTTTTCTGCCCTCTCAAAATTAATCAATTTTATTCCTTTTTAGATGTCATTTTTCAGAATCGATTCTCTATCCATTTATCAATATGTCTATTAGTGTGTGCATATATATTCATATATATGTATTTTTGTTTACTATCCATTGTATAATGTCCCTTTGATTTTATTTTACTAAATCTCATATGATACTTGAAAATAGGAAGTGTAACAAGAGAGGCAAAATTCTTAATATAGAATTATTAATTTGTAAAATAAGATGATAACAATATTATATCTGAGAAAAAACACTTGCACTGCCTAATTGAGGGGAATACCTGGCAGCACAGAAAGGAATTATCCACACACTGCATTTCCTCCATCAAATAGAGGCTGCATATCCCCCCTTGCTCTTTGAAGAATATCATTATTCAAGAATTTCGCCAGTGTTTCATAAACTTAAAAAGAAACATAGAGGTGAAATTATGATAATATCCTATATTAAAAATTCAATTATGGAAAAATATCAGAATGCCATGCATGTAGCTTGACAATATTCTGCTGCCCTTTATTTCCTTTTAAACTGGCTTGATAGTTTTAATTTTTTACTCTACCCTGTAATGCAAGATAAAGCAAAAGATTTATCTTTTAAATTAGCGATTTCTCAAATTTGAGTCAAGCAATTCTCATAAGACCAAGTTTATTTTTTTTAATTTGCAGAGAAATTGTAAAGCATCATAACATTTTGCTGCTAGCACACACAATTGAAAGTTACATCTTTTCTGAGTGTAATCCAGGAGATTGTTCTCCCAGATGTCCTAGAAACTTGACCAATAGGAGAAGAGCCTAAGCAGCATTTTATATCAATTATGTGCAAAGCCCTGCCAATTATCTTCTCATATAATCCACATCAATAACTGAGAAGCACAAAAGATATAAACTCAAACCATCTGCTCTCGCTACAGTAGGCTACAGAGAGCTTAGACAATAACTCACATAGTAAAATACTGTGATACATTTATCTGGGATCATGCTGTTTAAGTGGGATTTGTGATTAAAAATATTACCACTTTGGCCTATGTTCTAT
Organism: Dinomys branickii; assembly: GCA_004027595.1. Classification (NCBI taxonomy): domain Eukaryota; kingdom Metazoa; phylum Chordata; class Mammalia; order Rodentia; family Dinomyidae; genus Dinomys; species Dinomys branickii. The sequence continues at coordinate 47,396 of PVLD010004974.1, forward strand.
TACAAAATATGTTTTCCCCTTTTAGGAAAAGCATTGTCATTTCTGTTTTATTATAATAGTAAATTAAGAGAACTACTGCCAGCTACCTACAAAGAACAAAACCCGCGCTTCTACTTTATGCTTCACTGTAATTCTTTTTTTCCTGTTGATGTTAACAATACTGAAGCTTTTAGAAAGAGAAAAAGGAAAAAAAATAGCCTCCAGAAATTCATTGTTTTGACACCTGCAAAATTTTGAACCATGCTAAATGCCAAAATAAAACTCTATCAAAATATAAAATGTTAACCAAAAGTGCGTGCACGACCTGAGGAAAAGCAGTAAGCACTACAATTGCAGGAGAGGTGATATTTAAAGATAATCTACAGTAACTTTTTTCTGAGCATTAGAGACACAGAACTGGCATTTGACAAAAATAGATATGATTTTACACAAAGTTTCAATGACAGTGCAGAAGATAGAAAATTCCATCCCATTTTCCATCAGTGTCCTTGTGTTACTTTATGCTACATCAGACCTATCAAGCCTATCAAGCTATCTATATAGTCTCCATTTAAGAAAAACATAAAAATGACAACATTATCCTATTGGTCCCTGTACTTCATTTACAAGTTCTCAAATCAGTTTGGGGTAAATTAACATTTACAGTTTTATTTCTCAAATGCCTCAAAAAAGATACTCTACTTGTTCCTAGACTTCAATAATTCAACTTTGTAATCATGGTTTGGAAATGATACTGCTCGAAATATTTTGCCACTTGGTAATACAAAAATTTATAGTAGATTTTTTCTACTCTGTTACCAATGACATTTATATTTGAATTGGAAGAAAAATATGCTATCAATGATAGATGTGAATGGTGTGCTCAACAGCAGCAGTTTAAATTTTTTAAAAAGTTACATATCGTGCATTACACAAGCTTGTAAAAATTACGGGCAAAGCGATGCAAGGTTCTCACACTTTGTGCATGAGCGCTACCTCACGCGATTAAAGATACCCCCAAGCCTCCAGACCCCTATGTACAATGCTATTTCATCATTTACGCTTTCTATAGGCAGGAACTCTATAAAGAGCTGAGGTAACAACTCCCACAACAGGGTCAAGTGATTTTCAGCTATTTCACAGCTCTGAAAATGTAAATAACTGATAACCATACAAAATAATTTTTATAGCTATGTGCATTCATCCTCTCCCACACAAGGTCATTTGTCTTCATCCAATCTTATTTATGAACTTTGTTCCATGTGGATCTGTATTTCATTTCAGCGTTCCTTTACTTTGTGTACATTTGTGGTTCTTTGACTTTTCAACTGCATTGTAGATAACAGCTATCTATTTTATTACTCAAACGAATTATTCCAAATGTTTGACATGTTTATTTTATTTCCTTGTACGAGTCATTATTCTATATTCTAGCATTTTAAAAACCAACATTTAATGTTATGAGAAAAGAGACTAAAGAAATATTAATTTCATATATTAGACTTATGAAGTCCTAACTTTGTCCATTAATCCTCCTAGATTTACTTAGTTTTTCAATTTTTGCCTGTGTAGATGGACTTTATCAATGTTCCCCAATTCCTAATTCTGTACTTTAGAATTTTCTATTCAAAGTTAAACTACCATTAGCTTAGTAAAGACTCTCCCCAAAGGAACACCCAAATTTAATCCTCTTTTTTACTCTGCAGTTTGTTTTAAAGACTACTTTTTACCTATAGTCTGAATAATGGTTTCCCAAAGAAACCAATCCAACCAATCTCAATGCCCCAGAATATGGGAATATATTACTTTACACATTTAAATATGTGGATTTCTTTTTTTTGTGTGTGTAGACAACATGAACAGGTTAAGAATCTTGAAATTGAGGATGACTTTTGGTTAATGAAGTGATTACTGTGCTAATGTTCTTTTAAGCCTGAAGCAGGATTTTCTGAGTTAGAAAAGGCAATATAAGAATGAATGTAGAGAAGGAATGGGAGACTTGAAAATGGAAGCAGGTCAAGGAGAAATAGATGTTTGATAATACTGCATTGTGGCTATGGCAGTGGAAGGAAAAAGCAGAAGGCAAAGATTACAGGAAACTTTCAGGAGCTGAAAAAGAAAAGGGAGAACTTTCACATGCAAGTCTTCAAAGGATTCAGCCTGTCACATTATTTTAAACTCGTGTTTGTAACAACAGAACTGTATTATGTTATAATTTCAAGTGTCACAAGTTTAATATCAGAGTCAGGAATAATGCACAAAGAAAATAATACTTAATAAAGATTTGTTCATATTTGAATAATTATAATAATTAAAGAAAATTATTAAAGATCATATCTTATTTTGAGTTTTTATTCCATGATAAGGTTAAGCACTTTCCTAAAACAAAAGTGAATACATGTGACCTTTCTGATCTGATAATTCATGGTAGAGAAGAAGAATAATATCAGAGTGCACTAGATGGTTGGACCAATGAATTCCAAAAGAAGTGGAATTGGTTAGAAAATAAGTGAAATACAATGTTAATTCCAGTGAAAAATAAAATGTGGCTTTTATCATCTGCAATTTCACTGACATCACCGAGCACACAAAATACCTAAAAATTTTTTTCTAATTCTCTTGCCCAAAGATAAACCATTTTCTTTGAATTTAATTTAGTTTATCTGTGTAGGTTCATGAGAGAGACAGTTTATAGGCAAACTACCTATAAGTGTAAAATAGCACTTTAAATAAATCCTAGTATCAGATTTGTAAAAATGACCTAAGCACTGAAGTATAAATATTATAAGTGCATGTTTATATAAACACATTTGCATATAACATGGCATTTCAGAATGTTTTGTGTAACACTTTTATAAATCAGGACCTGGAAATATTTGCTTCAGTGTGTCCCTGCAGTTGAATAGGTTGGCTGGAGGACTGGGACATGGAATGTGGTTCTCAGCTGGAAACCTAGGTTTAGTGTAATAAGGAGTCCCTCTAGGATTACAAATTCTTAAATGATAGCTCTGTGTGACTTCCAACACATTATTATTTAAATAAGTTCATAAATATTTTACTTAGAATTTATGAATAGACGTTTTGCATCTGGATACTCCAATGTTATATCTTCCCTACTTTGCTTTTCCATCAGATAAAGTGTTAATTATAGTATCATAAAAATTATTACTACAAATACTGATGCTAATAATATGTATAAAACCTATCCTTTGAACTTATTTACAGCTCTTTGTACACGGATGTCAGTAAATCCACAAAGGAGAGAATGTGCAAAAGAATTTAAGCACAGGGTGGCTACAGCTGTAGGTTGGAAACATCTAATAGTAAAGTGTTATTAATTTAAAACACACTAATGCAAAGCTAGATAAGTTAAGGTTCTCTCAGGGATGTTAACTTATCCTCATTTAATATATATAACATGGGGTACTTTAAATTATCAGTTAGGTTTCTAAATACATATTTTATTGTGCAGGCTGTATAGTTCTGATGATATAATGTTATCATGAGAACTATAACTTTTCTATCTTGACATATATGTTTAAATTTGTTATCTTGTTGTTACATTAACATTGAATTGTTTTTCATACATATTTTTCTGGTTCAGAAAGAGAAAGTAGAGTAAAACTAATTTTAAAATCACCCTGAGTTGCAGAAATATGCACACTAAAGTAATATAGTTGCATTTTAAAAATCTAGGGTCAAAAACATTTCAAAAGAGACAACCATATGTTATAAAAACAAAATAGTCTGTACTGAGGATAAAGATTTCACTATGCTTTTCTTCTAATTTTATTGATACAGATACTACTATTTTGAAATTTGTGCTATTTTCCCTATTTACATTTTAATTTCTTGATAATATATCAGCATTTGAACATACTATTATCATTGTGACACATAAAATTGATGGATTTTACATGTTAAATTCCATCTATTCATATTAAAGTCAACTCTTTTCATCTTCCAACAATGACTATTTTAAAGGAAATATAATGTAGTGACCTTGACTTAAAAACTTCCTAGATAATTGTTTCTGTCTATACATATTTTAAAGCTATAGCTGGAAAAATATCAGATAGTTTTTAAACATATTTGTATTTCATTTAAAAGTCAGGACATAATAATTCTATTTACTTATTTATTTGTTTGTCTTTTTGAGACAGTATCTTGCTATGCAGTTCGGACTGGCCTTGAGCTCACTTTGTATTCTAGGCTGATCTCGAACTCATGACAATTCTCCTGCCTCAGCCTCATGAGTGCTGGGATTACAGGCATGCGCCTCCACGTCTGGCAAGATGCAGTAATTTTAAAATGAGGTACATTCATGCCATTTGTTTCTTTTGAATTTTGAAAAAGACAATATTTGCTTTTTTACCTTTTGTGAGGCTGAAATGTCTCAAATTGTGTAAGTCATATTAGTATTTGCTAACCAAGGCAAATTTAAAATTATAATATAATTTGAAATTATAATATAATTAACATATATCATACAGGACAATTGAAGTTCATAGTAATTTTGTTTACTGACTTATGTATCAGACCCTCAGTTTAAGTGCAATATTTTGCATGGAATGTGGGGGTATCTTGGTTACTTTACTCTTGTTGCTGAGACAAAATACCCAACACCCAAAATGAAGTAAGGAAAGGTTTATTTATCTTACAGTTTGTGGAGGTTTCAGTCCATACTTGGCTGCTTCAGAGACAGAGTGGCACATGGCAGAGGGCAAACTTCATGGCAGCAGAGCACAGCAAAAACAACCAGAGCAAAAGGGAGGAATCGCAGGCAAGCAGGCAAGCAGCCTCTTTCTCTCCTTTACCTTGTAAACAGCCTACCCCCACCCAGGGGGCAGGTAGCTCTCACACAGTCTCCATGCCTTCCTTTTCCACAGGCTCAGGATGTATACAAAGTAAGCACCCTGGCTTCCTGATGAATCACTCAGCTAAACCTCTAGACTCCCCAACTTGACACAATGTATCAACCATAACATTCCACCCCTTGTCAACTTGGCAACCAGACACATTTCTTCAAACCAGTTTCCAGATACAAAGACATGCTTATATTAGAACCATAACAGGGTGATAGGGATGATGAAACTCATCACCGTTAAACAACCAACCTTTGACATGCACATATTCCACAAAGAGAAATGTCTTTACTGTCACTAATAATGACAACTTTTGTGAGTGCAACATTACATACCAAGTCAAAATAAATGAGAGAAGAGCCTTTGCTTTTCAAGGTAACGTATTGTGTAACTACAATGACCAAAGAGTAAAGATCAGGTCACTCTAAGAGAGTCCCTAGAAAAAACTCTGGAAAAATCAACATGGGACTTCTTAATTTTTGAGAGATTCATACAACAGGTTTTTGAAGGTACATGTATATTCATTATATTATATATATAATTTATAAATATATAAAAATATATTTATATAATAATGTTTATTTATATATCATATATGTATATTCACTATAATAGAAATATATTATTACAGTGAAATTTGTAGGTTGGCTATTGGAATTATGCATATTAGTTATATCTAGATTTTAGATGTTTAATTCAAGAAAGCTAGATTATATAAACTAACAAATTTCAGAAGTACAATGATTTTCCAGAGATAATATTAATTTGACTTTTTGTAAATTTAACTTTTCATTCCTCATTAATAAAATCAAGTTGTGAAATTATCATTTCATCATCTAGGACACAAGTTGGGAAATGGTTGAATTTATGAAGAGCCAAGCAGATTGAGTTCTGTCCACCCCAAAGCTGTGTTGTTTTTATTCAGGTGCTATATGGTGCAAGAATGTTGACATTATTGAACAAATTGAAGTAAATTAAGCTTCAGGAGGGCTGCAGAGATAGAGAATAGTCCCCAGGAAACTGAATTTTGAGGTGTGTATATGTGTTTCTTTGCATGTGCATATGCATGTGTGCGTGTGATTTATGTTTACAGTCAATGGGAGGGGAAATTTACTTTATGCAAGGATGGACAAAATATAGTAAAATAAAAGACTCAATGAATTATGGAAATTTATGTTTTGAGATCCTCATAGCAAATAACACTCCTGCAGAGAAAAGCTAACATTTTGCAGGTTTTTTTAAAATTCGAGGAATACAATGAATATTAATATTGTTCAGTGTACTTTCATTAACTGTATATTTTATTTAATATATTATGTACATTTAAAAAGCTGCGATTATCTAAATTATCAAGGTATAGTTATTTAAATATTTTACAATTTATAACAAAGGTTTAAGTCAAATATCAAGAAAAACATTTGAGCTGAATTATTTCATATGTACACAGTCTCTACTAAATTCCACTCAGTGTCTTATTTCCACAGTAGTATTCATCTCTCTTTCCTCCTCTCCATTAATCACCAGTCATATATTGCGTGATCTTGTAACTAACTGCCAATATTTCACTGAAACAATTAGGGTCTCTCTGTATATTATGTGGAAAGAGTAGTATAGCATAATTATTAGGGAAAACAGGTGTGGAACCAGACTCTCTGTAATTTGACTTTTAAATTTTAATTGAAATGGTATTTTAGCCAGTTTCTACGTATATTAATAAATTGATAGAAAGAATAGACCTAGAAAAATTAAGCAAGATAAGGGACTAAAATTTTATCAGATTTACCATTACTGTTGTTACATTTCCTACTCCTGGTATGTATCCATGCGTTCTATTACTGTAGCTTTAGAAGAGTGGAAGAGGGTTACTGATGTTGTATCAGATCTTGGCAGAAATCATTTCAAAATTAAATGCATCTCAGTGTAATTGGATCTCTGAAGCAAACAGTTGGCTATGAAATGTGCCATAGAATATCCAAAGAAATCTGAGTTATACAAAAAAAACCCCTAATATTTTCTTATACTAAAAGGAGATAAATTTGGGTTAACCTGATAATTTTAAAGATTAGGATACATAGAATAGACAGATGAATACACATGAAGAGACATTCAAAGAACATGGCGAGACTCAGAACTATCAGTGGTATTTCAATGGATCGTGTAACATATATATTATATCCACTGCTATACAATATAAGCATTTGAAATGAAGTAAATTTTCTTTGTATTAATGATCTTACTAAATTGGCTTTATTTAGGTACAATATTAATATATGCTACTCTGAATGCTACTATTTAATAATATCTTGCACTTTTACAGTTGTGTCCCTTCCAAATTTTTGATTCTATGTCTTTAATTTTCATATTATCAAGGAACCTTTATCTTTAAAAATGTGGGTTTTGGAAGACAAATATAGAAAATCTTTTCTTTATGCCAGATCTTCGTAAATGTTATCATTCAGAAAGATACAGAATTGCATATGGACAGAAATTATATTTTTGAATAAATAGGCATATTAAATGAAATTCAATGTATACTGCACCGTAAGTAGCAAGGCCATGAAAATAAACTCTGCTCAATGTATCTCTTAGTATTTTACTTAGCCTGATAAAATTCAATTATTTTTAGTTTTTCCATTTATACCATATATTAAGAGAATAATACAATTTAAAGAGCAAAATTAACTTTCCTGCTTTTAATATCTTTAAGCTTACATGAATACAGATTTGATAGGGAAGAAAATTATTGTTTTACCAAATTTAAAATAAAATACATTACATAGTTTTATTTTATTATTTCAAAATATTTATGTATATATAATTATGTACCCCATGTTTAAAATAGTAATCCAATGCTTAATTTTAACCAAAACACACTTGAAGAATACTAATGATATTTTAATAAATGTACTGGAGTGTAAATGACAATTGGTTCATTTATTTCATAAAAAATCTATTTATTGGCTGCTACTTTCCAAGCTCTAGGAGGGACTAGGAAATGAGATATGAATACTCTGTCAGAGACATTCTAATAACACAGCTAACACTAAATAATTAAACACATGATATATTTTCACCTAGCCATGATTATGGTAAATAAAATACAGAAGGAGAGTTATGGTCAATAGTGAAAATGACTTTGCGAAAGGAAAAATTTAAATGAAGTAGTCACACAGTGAATAATTGCTATATCTATAAAGATTTAAGGATGACTAGGAAAAATTATTTTGGTGAACACTGAGCTCAAATGAGTCAAATGTTCATGAAAGTAGGGCATACTAGATAAAATGAAGAAGTAGAAACAATGGGAAAATATGCAAGTGTAGGAAATTTGAACTGGAAATTCTAAATAGAGTGAAAAATAGAGGATGGCAACTTTCAGGATAATATTGTACGTTAATGGAGAATGTTGAGGAAAGCATAAAGTGAAGATAGAAAAGAATCCATAGTGTCGTGTACAGTGGTTTGCTTTCCAGAGTCTCTCATTGGGCACTAATGAGGAACAGTACTAGCCATTCAGAGAGACAGTGAGATTGTTTCTGAATCTTTATGACTGAACAGAAATAACCTGAAGAGCCCTAGATGACCAGTGCAAAGAATTTTGAAGAAAGAAAGATATTTAATTTTGAAATGGTGGCAACCGTGCAAATAAAGTAACAACCATACCAATTCTATCAACAAAGATATTGTAGTCACAGTTCATTTGGATGATAAATAGAATGAAAACAAGTCTTTTCCTTGTAATGGATACAAAGTCAGTGATGAAGTTTTGGAAAGCCAATTTCAGTTAAAAGGAAAACATAAAAACAAAACAATAATAAAGAGCACGGTTCAAAACCAAATGCGAGGGTTGACCTCATTCAAGAGTCTCAATCAGTATGGTAGAAAGATGTAGTTAGATTCAGTGGGGGGAGTGCTGAATGGGATGAAGGGAAGGGGAGAATCAGATGGAGTAATGTCTCAGGTTGGATCTCAGATACCCCCAGCAACCGAGAGAAACAAGGGAGAGGCGGTGTTGTATTACTATGAAAAATCACTGAAGGGTATGTGGAAATTTAGTTCAAACTAAAACCTTTGGTACTAGAGGTATGAGGACCTAAATTCCCCTGCATTTTTATCAGTAATTAACTATGTAATGCATAAGAAAATTTTCTAAACATCATTTTTTTATAAACCTCAAATTCATATAGATGTGACAGCCACCCATATTTTAGATGCAATTTAACATTAATCATGGAATAGCATTATTTGAGTACTGCACTTTAACTGTTTTCCTCTTATAAAAGGCACTTAAATAATACAGTCACACTATTTTCTTTCCGTAAGGAACACTTTAATAAAATTCTGACTGCTTCCTTTAAAAGTGAGTAGATGTGCCACAGATTAGGTAAAATGTATAAAATCACTTTATTTTGTTATAAATATTTATCATATGTGCATCTATTGCAAAATGAATTGGAAATTTATTTATTGCTTCAAGCCAAGACTTTTACCATGCTATTTTATTTCAATGAGTAGCAAACCTAAGGAGCAATTATGTTACGACAGATTAACTAGCTAGAATTTCTACTGTATATTAGATTGCGATATGACATAATGTGTGCTAATAAGTCTTATTCTCACTGGAGTTAAAAACAGAGAATTTCTTCCTGGCTATACAGAAATACTAGGTGTTTTCATTTGATTTTACTGTGGCAATTTGACTCATACTCATTTTGCAAGTTAACATGTCTATGATATTTACACTTGTATGTTACTAATTCTATCCTATATTGTAGACTCACTGACATAAAAATTTGCAAATATGTTTATACATTTCTTCATTAATTGAAATAAACAATAAGTATAGTCACACAAATTAAAGCTGTCTTTGCTCAAATTTTCAAATTGATTCCATAGTTATGTTTTCTAGCATTTAACAATAATTCTAAGAGGAAAAAATTTAAATATTAGGCCAAGTTCCGTCAGTAATAGTGGAACAGAAAATATGGGCCTCATGAGCTGGAGCCTGGGCACTTTTCCCTTCCTCAATGTGATACATTTGTTGATAACATACTTTTAAACCTATATTGTAAAACCATCATTAAGTCTATTCTAAAAAAATCTGTCTAAAGGGTTCTTACAGGAGAACTATAATGGCAAACCCAAATGCAGGCTATGTGTCAAACTGCTGAAAATACAAGCTACGTACTTTTTCCACCATAACTATTTTCATCTTCCCTATTTCTAAAGCAGTGCTCAAATTACTGATAAAGTTAGGAGGCAAAGGGAACAAAGTTGAAGCTTCACTCTCCTTTAATAGTAGAACAGTGACTGACACACAGTAATCAAGGCAATGCATTTCAGGTGCTTTTTGCTACAAAAGGGAAGGAGGATCACGCAAAGCTCTGACTTCACAAATGTGTGGCACAGGTCTTCTGTGTCTAGACATGAAGCATCTCCTTTCCAGGTACTTTATGAGCACTTCATGCTCATCTTTTTCAGTAGCTGTGTATGAGCAAAGATGTCCAAATAATGCTTACTGGGATAAAAATTTTTCCTCCTTCTGAGTTATTGCTCTGCAGAACAAGAAAAGTTACCAGATGTAGTGCAGATCAAATTCAGGTTCAATGGTAACTAAAAGGCATTGATAAATATTTCTAAAGAACGTAAAAGAAATGTATAATCTAAAAATTTCATATTATTTTCTTGTATTATAGAAGAGAAAATTGCAGTATTGGTTTCCTGCATTGTTACATAAACAATGTAAATAGTGAAATTTAGCATGGAGTAGCTTAAGAAATGTGATTTAAATGACCTGTGAAACTATACTTCACATATATAGAATATGCTATGTATCATAACATTTACTATATTGTGTATATGTTTTAATTAAAAATGTCTCTGAGATTTTAAAAATGTAACAATCAGCTTTATCTGTGTAGTTTATAAAATACTTCATACCTATTTTTTCTAAGATTAATTTACCTATTCCTGTTAATTTTTTCTCCCATCATCTTCCTTTGCTCAGCACATTAGACAAATATCTAGACAAAATATGTGTGAAAGTTGCTTTGCCTTTTATTTTCTCCTGTTTTAAAAATGCATTGATGTCCACCGTAGAAGTTATGCAAGGCCTTCCGGAACACAAACAAATTCCAATGTTTTTGGCAGGATAACCTACATAAAAGCAAGGTGATAATATTCAAGCTGATTTTCTTTCGGCTACCATGAGTGCTCTGTTAGAGAAATGTTTCATATATAACGGGATGTATGTTGTTCTCTAACATTTGGCAAAGTCTTGGATTGAATATATCAAGTAGCTACAGACCCAAGTCAGAAATCCTTCTCTTCCTCCCAGTGTCTCCAATTCTCCTCATTAGCACCGGACAACTTTGACTTTCTGTGACTTGTTGGTGCTTGGCTGCATAGAAATTCCCACACATAAGCCTTGCTGAAGGTAATTGGTTAAGTGGGAGAAATAACGTCCTTGAATGATGGTCACTAATCTGTAATATCTGAGGATTCTAGCCTAGCACACTGAGGCAAAGACCATCTTATTGCATTTATGAGTATGATTTAGAAAAAGAAAAGTGCTACATCCAGAAGTTATCAAACAAGAAATAGAAATTTTCTATGAAAAGGACAATGTTGAGTGTTACTTAGGTGCTTGTTGGGTCTCATCATTAGAAATAAAAGGGAATTGCTGAAATATGCAATTTATTATGTGTATTAATTCACTAAGAAAGTCAAACTTACAAATGAGCTTCATACTTTTACCACCTTTCAGGATACCTTAGTTCGTATTCACCAGTGCTTCTGTCCAGTTAGCCACAAAGGCACCACTGGCGGTTTCATTTTCTTTTCATGAGACCTGCAAAAAGGGAGATGTGTTGGCAGAGACTAGTTCTGGTTAACAGTTTCAGACTTGCGATCATACAAACAATAAATCGGATGGTGGCGCCTTTGAAGGAAACAGAACACAAAGAAGATCGACACCCTAGTTTTGCTTCAAAGAAAATGAGCAGAAAACAGGAAACAGCTCCATACCAGGAAAGAAAATAGTTTCTCAGTGAAGCACTTGCCCTTTCCATTACCGTTAGGTTCCAGTTTTCCCACAAAAGAATTTGCTCTTGACATGAGGATGTGCAGATACTAACCACGACGATATAAGTAGTGAGTACCATCACTTATTTCACATTCACTAAATAACATTACATTTTCTCAACTTTCTGCTTTATATTAATATATTGCAACCTTAAATTCATGAAGTAGGTGCAAATGTTCCCACAATTTGCAGATGAAAGTGGTTAAAAATTAAAAGTGTTAGCAAAATACCTAGGCTCATAGGCCAAAAAATTGGAGAGCTGCTCTAGAATAAGTCTATTAAGATTAGCTAGTCAACTTTTTAAAAAATGAGTAGCAAACTGGACCAAAGTTTTGATTTAGAAGGCAATAAAACAAGAATAAATTCTGAAAGCTTAGGGAAATTTAAGATAATACAACTGATTTTTTATTATTTCTGACAGTGAAAAAATTTCTGTGGAGAGAATCATTTGCATCAGACGTCTTTCTAGATGCTAAGCTTACCACATGGAACAGCATTGAGAGCCCTCCCTTTTGTCTAGTCTAGCTGGTGAGTATCCATACTTCTTAGGGCCCAATCATAAGCTTTTTCTGAATTTTATTTTGCTATCCCATGTCCTCGGTGAACACATGCACTTTATGTATACAAACAGAAATTTTCAAACATACTAATTTCAAAGTCATTTTTCATCAACAGCAATTCAAGCAGCATAATATTAGCCTAATATGATAGATAAGTAAATTGGACACAATATTGAATCCATGGTGAACATAGTATTGTACATACCTATGAAAATACAACTGACTAAATAAGAGGTATACAAGACAATGAAAAAATACATGACCTTAAAAAGCAATGGAACCTGACTTTGATTACTCATACAAAGTTGATTCCAGATGTGCAAACCACAAAACCATGAACAACAAAGAAGAATATGTTCAAGTTTTGGCTCAATAAAAATTATTTAGTAGGTCAAATCTTGCACAAAAGATAAATTAATGAATTATGCCCTTTCCACTGTTTAAGAGACATATATAAGAAATTAAATGATAGGCCACTAATTAGGAAAAACTATGGATAACATGTATGTCTGATGAAATCCTTTTATCTATAATATATAAATAATTTTATAAGTGCATACAAAGCCTGCTTGAGAAGATACAAATTATTTGAAAGATACATTAAAAGGTATATAAATGGCAGATAATCATAAAAATGTTTCATATCATTAGAAAATGCAAGTAAAACCATAGTGAGTTGTGTTTTGAATCTACCTCAGTGAGGAGGGAACAGGCACAGGAGGAGGAGGAACAACATGGAAATGAAGAGATGCTGGTCGGGATAATTCCAGGCAGTGGCACTCACACACTTCACTGGTTAGAATATAATAATGTAAATCTGGGTTGAGTATGAATAGTCACTGCGGCACACACATTAAAGTGTTATTCATTCCAAAGGCTGGTGCTACTGGAAGGTGCTATTGACATTTAGAAGTTTGGGCCTCTAGAAGTATTTGGGGTCTTGTCACTGAAAGGAATTGTGCACTAATGTCCTCCCTCCATCTCTGTTTTTGTTACTTATGATGTAATTTGTTGGATCAGCAGTGTTCTCACCACTGACCTGGAACTCCTAGTAGAAGCCCAAAGCCATTAGGCCACCTGCTCATGGATGAATAACTCCAGAATCTGGACAGAAATAAAACCTTTATCTGTGGAGGTTAATTGTCTCTACTATTTCCCTATTTTAAAATGAAATAACTAATATTCATTGCATGGCTCAGCATTCTCACTGTTACATAGTTTTCTGCTGGAACTGAAATATATGTCTTTGAAAACATATGCATGTAAATGTTAATAGTAGATGCATTTAAAATTATCCAAAGGTAGAAAAAACCCAAAATTCTATTAATTGAATGGCTTTAAAAAATGTGGTACATTTATACACTTGACCACTGCTACACAGGAGCTCCGAAACACAGGGCATGTCTAATCTCAAAATCATCACACTGAGTTAAAAAAAGACAAACACAAAATCTGTAAACTAGAGAAGCCAAATTAAGTATAATGTTCTGGAGAAGAAAAGTAAAACTGTAGAAATCTTACCACTGATTGCCAAGTGCTAAGATGGTAGGAGAAGAGAACTTTTAGGTAATACAAAAGTCTGTATCTTCATTGTGGCAGTAATTCAATAACTATATCATCCTATCTCGAAAACTTCAACTTGAAACACGACAATTAATTATACTGCATGAAAACAATCTGAATTTTAAAAATAAATTTTTGAAAATTACACATTTTAGAAAGGCATTATGAAAGTTTGTATCTTGTAAAATAAAAGCGAAATAACAGTCCTTGTTTATTCAAATTTTTACAATTGGGATTGAATCTGTGTGTGTGTGTGTGTGTGTGAGTGAGAGAGAGAGAGAGAGAGAGAGATGAGCAACTATAAGAAATAGATAAACATGGTATAATTATGAGAAGAGAAATTTTAAAATGAGAGAACTGTAGAGACATACTTGAACAAGATAGTACAGTTTATATCAATAGTTTAAATGTAGAAAAGATTGGTTAAACATGTCACTTTAAGACAAAAAGCCTCAAGACTGCTGGGATAAGCAAGTTCGACCTGTAATTCTGCAGTCACAGGTAGAGGATTCACCGCAAGAGCAGGAAGATCAATTTCTACATGGCAAACCTTCCAGGGCTTTTTTCAGATGAATTAAACTATTTGGAATTTCACCATGTCTTCTACTATTTTGAGCACATAAAGAGAAGAATTTATTGTTTTCCACTGTCAGCTGATACGTGTGGATAAATGTTGCATGGATTTGATACTGTGGTGAAATTCTGAAGACTGCTCAGGTTTAGGGTTCCTTTACTCCTTCCCAAAGAATCTCTAACCTAGCCTAAAATCCAATGCTGATAGAATTGCCAGTTTTTCCCACAACAGGAATTTTTAATTTGGATGCACATTGTCTGTATCATAATCTTCACTCAGTTTCCACACTCAGGTGGCTGCATCATGTGGAATTCTAGTCCCTTGAAATACCAGCGTAGTTTCTTTACTAACAAAGTGTCGCTCGTAAACTAATACATTTACCATCTAGTCTAGAAAACAGCTGCAGCATTTCTGGTCTTCTTTCACTTTCCCCGTTTGCTATTAGTATGCGCTGGATGAGTAAAAGTTTTATCCATAAAGATTGCCATTTTATTATCTAATCCATCATGAAAACAGAAATATAATGAAAAATAAAAAAGTACTTCCTAACAGAAATTAATAGAAACATTGTTTTAAATTATAGAAACAAAGTTACTCTAAGAGAGAGAGTGATGACACAAAGTTATGTTTAGATTAAAACGTACAAACTGCCACCACCACCTGCAGGTTCTCTGCTATCAAACTTATAAAACAATTGCTGCCCATCTTAGAAGATACAGACACAGCAACAAACACATTCAGCCACCTTATCTTTCACAAAAGGACCAAACATGTTCACTAACGGAAAGATAGCCTCTTTAACAAATGGTTCTGCAAAAACAGGCTTTCCACATGCTAAAGATTAAAATTAGACCCCATGTCTATCACCATGGACTAAACTAAAGTCAAAATGGATCAAAGATCTAAATATTAAAACAGAAACCCTAAATTTTCTGGAAAAGGAGGTGGGTGAAAATCATGAAGACATAGAGGTAAGCAGAGAGTTCATGAACAAAAACCAAACGGCTGGGAAATATCTTTAAAAATCAACAAATTGTATCTCATCTTATTAAAAATATTTTGCACATCAAAAGAAATCATGAGCAGAGTAAAAAGACGACCCACAAATTGGGAAAAAATTTTAGCCAACTTCCCCTCAGACAAAGTACTTCTATCTAGAACATATAAACAATTTAAAAATATCAGACACCCAATATTCAAGGACTCTTTTTTTTTTTTTTTTTTTTTTTGCGGTACTGGGGATCGAACTCAGGACCCTGCGCTTGCTAGGCAAGCGCTTATTCCACTGAGCTATATCCCCAGCCCCTCAAGGACTCAATTTAAAAGTGGGCATCTGAGATGAATGTACACTTCTCAGATGAAGAAATACAAACAGCAAATACACATATGAAAAAATGTTCAATATCAGTGGTCATTGGAGAAATGCAAATTAAGAAAACACTGAGATTCCATCTCAATGCAGAAAGAATGGCTATCATCAAGAAATCAACCCATAGCAAATGCTGGAAGGACTGTGGGAAAAAGAAACCCTTCCGCACTGTTGGTGAGAGTGTACACTGGGGCAACCACTGAGGAAATCAATGTGGAGTTTCCTCAAAAAACTATGATTAAAAAAAAACCCTGTGATTAGAGGTCCCACTTGACCCAGTTATTCCTGTTCTGGGTAGTTTTCCAAAAGAATTGAAAACATACCACAGAGACATATGTCTGTGTGTGTTTATAGCAGCACAATTTGTAATAGCTAAATTTTGGAAGCAATCTAAATGTCTATCTACTGAGGAATGAATAAAAAAAGACATGGTATTCTTATACAATAGAGCACTACTCAGCTATAAAAAAATGAACTCAAGGCTTTTATAGGTAAATGGATGCAACTAAAGAAAATATTTCTAAGTGAAATAAATCAGACTCACATGTATAAATATCTTATTGTCTCCCTAGTATAAGAAACTAAAAGAGTAAATAAGATTAAAAAGTTATAATAGATATTATGAAAGGGAAAGAAACTGCTCAGGGAGGAAGAAAACCTGGGATGGGGGAAAGGAGAAAAGAAAGAAGGGGAAATAAATAAAGAAAAAAAAATATATATATACATATAATACACACACACACACACACACACACACACACACACACACACACTCTAATATATACACACACCAGGTAGCTAAGGTAATTGTACTAATTCCTATTAGTTTACTAAAAGGAACAGTTAGTTTTAACATCGTTTGATCCATTTTGTAAGGTTATACCCTATAATCTCAGCAACTACTATGAAGATAACAATATACAATGTCATAACCCTAGTTAATATTCTAACATCTTATTTTGAAATTAAAAAATAACTTGCTCTAATATGTTATTTGTAATACATCTGGCTATGAAAGGCTGTCTAAGTATGGCCCTTTTGCTTCATTTTGCTAAAGATAGTGGAGGCAAATCTTTTGGTATTTTGAACCAACATATCTGAGTGGCTTTCCACTAAACTTCTAATTGGACCATGACTGTCCTTGCTCTATAGTCAAAGGGTATGTGTCTTCTTCACTTGGTACACAAAGAGGACAGCAACTTGCACATTTTAGAACCCTCTTAAAACTCAGTAATTTCTTCATCCCTCCTCAAAGATTCCTGGGAATTTACTCTTTACATACCACCTTGGAATCTTTAGAAAATTGGAGAGATTATCTTAGGTTAGACTATATTTTTTACACATATAATAGCTGAAAATTAAGAGATTCTGAGAAAATATTATGTAGAACCTCGTTTTCTTTGAGAATAAAGATAAATAATAGAAGCATAGAAGGCATAGAATGTAAGAATACAGCATAGCTCGTATGAGGAAGAGTAAGTTTAAAAACAAAATAGTTTTTAGAGGCTGGGTCTAGAAATTTTAAGAGAGCTTGAGTCTGTTGGGTCAGGAAGGACATTGGGCATACGCACTCAGTTCCAAGAGAAACATTTCCAGTGGGCAGGTATGAAAATCAGATACATGAAAGTTTATTAACAGCTGCATTTGAGTAGAGCTGAAAAGGAGACAGAGAAGAATCACTTACACTTAATACCTAACTCAACCACTTGATAGGTGTTGAGGGGTGTTTATAATTTCAAGGGCAGAGGCTACCAGCATGAATATTAACTATAGAAAAATCTGTTATTCAAATAACATTGTAACCCATTGCTTCTCTCCTTTCCTAGAAATCTGTCATCTCAAAACAGCAAGATGTTCAAATTAAAATACTTATGCCTATTTTTTTTTTCATTTGGTTGTGTATGTAATTTTAACTGAATTCACTGACTTAGAAAATCTTCTTATTTTCAAATTCCTCTTGTGGGAAATCTGAATCCTCACTGATACAGAACATGTCAGTGAGAATATTTAGATAATTAGTGCTGAGTACATTGACAGTGTTGTAAATCTTAGAGAACAAATCCCACGAGTAAAAAAGAAAAATAGAAGAAACATCTCCTGCTGCCTCTGCAGATACTGGATAGGAAACATGAAATTCTGTAATATCTATGTCGATAAAATTTATGAAGTTTTCCTTCTTGGAGCCAGGATATAAACTGAGTGTGGCTTGGGGAAGGCTGAGTGATTTGTGATCCATAAAGTAGCGTGAGTTTATCCAGGGATGAGTCCGTCTCCTAACTGAAGAAGTTGTGACTACTACTGAAAAAAAATGGCAGTAGCTACAATTGTCAATGCATGGTAGCCACAATATAAAAATGTAAAAGTAAGTAAGGACAAATTACTGTTAACACCAGTGGGAAACATTCTTCAATCAGTTGTCCAATTTTAAGAGTTCATTTTAAGTTGAGCTCTGGTACCACGAGGTCTGGTAGTTCTCTTTGAAAACTAAGTCGGACTCAGTTTTTCTTAATGGCTACATTCAAATACCAGTCATGTACAATAGTAACATTGTGCAGGAACTTGGCTTGCAGAGGGCTCTCATTGTCAGGTAAATTGTTATGTTCAATGTAATAATTTAGAAATATTTTCTACCACTACTATATAGGTACTTGTGTTATGCTGAAATGTAAATTCCTTGTCAATGTGCAAATTTTTAGTGTTTTTGTGATATAATTTTTTGATCAAAACAAACTTTCCTATAATCTGCAATACAGACACCCTATTACTTTCCCCTGCACGTAAGTACTTAGATTTTAGTGGGAACTATGAAGATGAGGTTTCATAACCAGGTTCTAGAATATTTATATGATTTAAAACTGACAGAAATAAATATCAAATATGTTGCTATAAGTAAACATTTCCAAATTGCTTTTATATTTACCTCCCCTGGGATTTGGGTTAATAGCTAAAATATGCTTAGATGCTTTAGTAGGATCTTTTCTTACAGATCTTTTTGTCCTTTGAAACAAAACAATAAAAAAAAGAAACAAAACAATATAATCTATATCTCCAATCATATTCAGAATTACATAATGAGAATATTTTAGTTTGAAAGAAATTCTCTATCCATATAAAATTTCGTTCAAACTGTATCTGAATATGACAACTTGGTCCTGGAAAAAGAATTGGAACTGAATCTGCTTCAAACGATAGGAGTAACTTTAAGTTTATTCATGTACTTGAAGATACACTACAAATACATGGCCCTTATATTTATACAAGAAGGGAGCTGTATTGGTTCCATTTCGTCCTACTCTGTTAGGAGAGTACTGGGGGATTCCACTTTTTCCTTCTAGATCCTTCTCATACTGGAAACACAAGGAACTCATACATCTGCATTGTGATTCACTAGAGCTACTGTGTCCTCTGCTCAAAGACCTTTCTCAATGTGAAGCATGCATAGATGGGGGAACTTATTCTGCCCAGGACGCCAAACAACAGTGGAGGTAGGTAGGCTAGTTCTCATGTTTATCCTTTCCGATGTGTTCATGTATTCATCAATTACTATCTTTCTTATAATTCCTGTTTAAAATTATGCAAGTCATTAGACTATGAAGACAGACTGCAGAGACCGTTATTAGGAGTGATTCAGAAAACTGATAATTCAGCAGTAAGTTTTACAGGAGAAATTTTATACATTGCCACTGTGTCCGTTTGTCACTTGCTTTCATTGGGCTACCTAAAAACATCTGAAATTCCTGTTTACTCACAAATAAATATAGCATTTGCAAGTAAATTTAAATTGTTTTCATAAAATAAATGCGTACAGACATACTTGGTAGCGCTAGCGCCGGAGATTAACCTGGGGCACGTGCTAAGCAAGAGCTCTACCGCTGACCTGCTGCTGCGCTCCACAGCGCCCTTTTGTACCGCTACTTCTCACTGAAATGTTTATAAGTGATTTTTAAAAACTTACCTAGCTGGAAGCCATTGATTAGCTTTGCTGCCTGCTACGGTCTCAGGCTGCAGAGTCACTCTGCTGCCAAAAAACTTCTCTTAATGTAAGCGTATATTCACAGTTACTATATTAGTCAACTCATGAGAACATATGGCTACCGTGCTTCCTTTGACATATATTGCAACTCAGATGAATGTGGTAATTCAGGCGTCCGGGCAGCGGTGGAGACCCTGAGGCGCACCCATCATTTGTTTTACTTTCCGGGTGAAAGATATTAATGGATAAGTCATTTTCTTCCAAACTAAAACTTCAGTATTCAGGATTTTTTTTATTTTAAAGAGAAAAAAGCAATAACAAAATAACAACAACAAAGACAAAAACAAAACTGCATGAAAACAAGACAGACTTTATGTTGGGCAAAGAAGTATTCAGGCCTAATTGCAGTGTCGGCACTTTGTGATGAGTAGGTGGGTTTTCAGCTGCAGTTTGGGCGTCTGTCCCTCAAAGCATTGCTATTGCTATTCCAGGTGCTTCCTTCCCTCTAATTCCTAACACATTTTGAAGCCAAAACCCTTAAGGTCCTTTTTCATGTGTTTATTTTCACTTGCTATAAATACTGATCAATTTCTTCATCTTCAAATTATCCCATAATGAGATCAGTGTTTTCTAAATCAGTTCAAGTTGCCAGCATATCTCCTAAAATGTAAAAACGCAACTCATTTGTTCAGATCATTCAGACTCAGTTTCCAAATATATACATAGGCATATACCCTTCAGATGTATGTTACATTTTTCCTGGTGATCTTACCTACTTTCAAACTCTGCATTGAAATTTCTTTTCACACATGTATGTTTCAAATGTGAGATATTCCCTGGTTTTCAAGTTGTTTCCATATAATTACTATGTACTTTTTCTAAGAAGCATGTTTTTCTTTACTGCACCCACCAAAATAAAGTCTGAAAAAGCGTTTGTCATGCATGTGTGTGGGAGGAAGAGTGCATGTGAGAAGAATCCTGGATTTAGTAGAAGCATCTTTAAAATTCTATGAAACTAACATGTACCAGCTTGAGCATAATGATGGATCTCACAGATTTTTCCTCCACGCATATATTCAGGGAAATATAAAGCCATAAGGAAATCACCCACTGGGTTATCCCATAATTTACATATCCACATCCTAAAGTTTTTGCAAAGTAGACAGAAGTATATGTGTAGAATTTATCATTGTTCACAAAGGAATATATTTTGGAGACACTGTTATGTACTGACTTCTTTAGCCACAAGAGAAATATTTTGCTTGTAAGGAAATACTAACCAGAATAGGTACATGAGTAAGATATCCCCGCAAAAACAAATAAGCTAGAATTTAAATTTTTAAAAGTCAAGTGGCTTTTCTGCCTCAAAACTATGTTCTCATATATATATATATATATATATATATATATATATATATCACAAACATAATCTTTGTCTCACAAGAAGTTTTATGCTATTGAAAGTTTGGTACAGGCAGATATAATCAAACTTTCACATAATATTTCTTGATAAGGTAAAAAAGAAAAATTTGGAGCCCAAAATTATTAGGGTATTTTCCTTTCATACCTTCTGTATTATATTATATTTAAATATTGATCAAATTATTTTATTTCCATTAAAATATAATTATTTAAAGTTTAAAACATAGTTCTTCTACAAATATAAAATAAATATCTATTAACAATTTCAGCTGGGCATGGTAGCATGCTCCTGTAATCCCAGCAGTCAGGAGGCAGAGGCAGGAGGTTTCCCATGAGTTAAAGGCCAGACTGGGTTACATAGAGAATTCAAAGCCAGTTTGGACTACACCATAAGACTTTGTCTCAAAAAGACCAAAAAATATTCATTTGTCTATTAATCAATAAAGAAGATTCAATAAAGCTGCTTAAAAAACATGTAGGTTCAGCTAATATAAATACTGGATTAAGTTTGCTATATTTGTGTTAAATTCATGTTTCAGGGCAAAGAAATACAAACTTTAGGGCTCTATTTTCTACAGGAAATTATTTTGTAATTCACCAAACACATTTTTAGTCGATAAGGCATAGTGAGTCAATGAAGTACAAAAGGTGATCAAATGTGTGGTGAAGGGTAGTAAAACTTACTGCATTTAAATACCTATTGCCATATATCCACTTGAAAATAATCCCCCTAAGGTCAGACATACTTACCTCACTTTCTGAGGCAGATCTGAAAGTCCTCTTTGGTTGAATATCTTTACAAGTCGTAAGGAAAAACATGGCTGATACTGAAAGACAAGATCAAACAAATATTATAATGTGTCCTCATCACCTTTTTCACAGGATCTGGCACAGTGTTGAAACTGAGGGAGGGATCCAACAGAGAGATTCCACACTCTTAGGTACACTGAGCAAAGAACCGCAAATGTACTGTACATCCAATGGTGAAAGCAAAACAGCTATATTTGTTGAAGATCATAGGAAGAAGTGTTCAGGGAAGTCATGCTGAGAAAAGATGTGATACGATCTGAAAAATGTTGCCAGGACAACATTCAAGTAATGAGCAGACATACATGTGCATGTGTGTGCACACACACATAAGCACACAGAAAAATTTGACTTTCAGTTTTATTCTGTTTTGTCTTGTTTTGCTTTGTTTTGTTTTGTTTGAGGAACCCTCAACCTGGATGCATCTAATTGGGTCTTTAGGTAAGATTCATTGACAGGAATGATTAACAGAGTGCTGAGTCAATGTGACTCAGAGATTTGAACAAGCATGCACATCCCAAAGTTCATTCTACCTAAGTTATGTGTGATAATGAAAGGAAAATTGTCCCTGGGATATTGCCCAATTTCAAGTGGATTTAGGAGGCAGTCTTCCAAGCCCATGTTGCTACATGATCTACCTTGCCCTGGGAGACATGGTCCCTTAAAATCATTGAGAGGTGCTGAAAGAAGAAGCCATCTTCCATGGCTACTTCCTGCTGAACAGAGGTGCTGGCCCTACCTACACAGGGATCAAAGAACTCTAGTCCATCCTGATCAAAAGAGAATTCAAGGGAGATGTGCTCCTCCTCTAAGAATTTTTTGATGAACCATGGATGAGGAGACAGATTTTGTTCTCAGATGTAGGCCATCACCAGTAGTTTAATGACTATCAAACAGAAGAAACAAATTTGTCTAAAAGGTTAACTAGGGAAGGGCTAAATATTTAGGTTATGAGCAGCATTAATAAAAGCCATGTCTAGGACAGTAACTAATACATCAGGCACCAAGCTTTTGAGCAGGGTATCCATGACTCAGGGAGCTTCCCATGAGTTTAGCCAGCTTCTCTCACCACTTCTTACTTTTTGACGTGGGGACCGCCTTCTTTTAGAGTCAAATATAACCCCTCTGCTTCTGTGGTGAGGAGATCTAGTCCCCTGCACTGTTGCACGGCTTCCATTGCTAGTGAATCTATTTGATTTTTTTAAAATTTTATTTTAGAGATAAAAAAACAAAACGTATTAGCAAACACACAGACATAAACACAACATCATAAAAAACAATAAAAACAATGCAGAATTCCAGCCATGGTGAAAAGAAATTAAGAATGTTTTTTGTATTAAATATTTGTAGATCAGCTAAAAATACAGACATGCAAGAATGGTCAAACAATTAAATATCAACTGTTCCTTTCAAGCAAGCAGCAAAAATTAATAATACACTTATCCTAGCCACCTTGTAAAATATACATCCCTTTCCTCGTTATTTTCTCCTCATCCCAGTCATTCTTTCCTTTTGAGCCTCTTCTTTCCAATTCTATCTATTGTACCTTTCTGATTTCAGTGAGGGAGACAATTCAATGTTTACACATGTGAGACTTATTTATTTCACTTATGAGTGTGGTCTCTAGTTGCGTCCATTTACCCATAAAAGCCTCAAATTTATCTTTCTTTATAGCAGAGTAGTATTGCCTTGTATAAAAATACCACAGCTTTTTTATCCATTCCTCAGTTGCTGGGCATTTGGGTTGTTTCCGTGATTTAGCTATTACAAATTGTGCTGCTTAAGGATGGGTGCACATATTGTTGTGGTATGATGATTTTAGTTCTTCTGGAAAAATGCCGAGAAGGGAAATACCTGGGTGGAATGAGACCTCTAATCGAAGTTTACTAAGTAATCTTGAGACTATTTCCACAGCGGTTGCACCAGTCTAGGCCCCTACCAACAGTGGGGAAGGCTTTCTTTTTCCCCACTGCCCCGGCAGCATTTATTGTTGGTTGATTACTTGATGGTAGCCATTCTTTCTGGAGTAAGAGGCAATCTCAGTGTTGTTTTAATTTGCATTTCTCAAATGACTAATGATGTTTAACATTGTTCATGTGTTTATTTGCCATTTGTAGTTCTTTATCTGAGAAGTGTGTATTCATCTCAGATGCCAATTTTTGGATTGGGTCTTTGAATTTTGGGGCCTGATATTTTTAATTCTTTATATGTTCAAGATAGAAGTCCTTTGTCTGAGGGGAAGTTAGCTACAAGTTTTTCCCAATTTGTAGGTTGACTTTTTCCTCTGCTGGTGATTCTTTAGATGTGCAAAAACATTTCAGTAAGCTAAAATCCCAAATTTTGATTCCTTTAAGAATTTCCAATGAAGTTTGTTTTTTGTTCATGAACTCTCTGCCTACCCCTATGTTTTCAAGATCCTTACCTACATTCTCTTTCAGTAGATTTAATGTTTCTGCTTTAATATTTAGAAAATTTTAATCCACTTTGACTCTAATTTGGTGCAGGGTGATAAACATGGGTCTAGTTTCAGTCTTCAGCATGTGGCAAGCCAGTTTTTCCAGCACCATTTATTAAAGAGGCTACCTTTCTTGCAGTGAACATGTTTGATACCTTTGTCAAAGATAAGATGGCTGAGTGTGTTTTTGGTTGTGACTGCATCTTCCAATCTGCTCCATTGATCCATAGTTCTTTTTTTCTTGCCAATACCAGGCTGATTTTATAATAGTAGCTTTGTAGTATAATTTCAAACCAGGGATTGTGATTCCACCTACTTTGCTTTTGTTACTCAGGATTGCTTTTGCTATTCCGTGTCTCTTGTGATTCCAGATGAATTTTAGGAATGTTTTCTCTAGATCTGTGAGGTATACTAATGGTATTTTAATTGGAGTTGCATTGAATCTCTACAACAATTTCAGGAGTATGGCCATTGTCACAATGTTGTTCTTCCTATCCACGAGAAAGGAATATCTTTCCATTTTCTGAAACTTTCTTTAATCTCTTTTTTTTTTCAAAGTACTGTAGATTTCACTGTATAGATCTTTTACTTCTTTTTTTAGATTGATTCCTACATATTTCAGTTTCCTGGATGCTATGGTAAAAGGTATGTTTTCCTTAATTTCCCTCTCAGTCTGTTTATTGTTTGTATGTAGGAATGCTATTGATTTTTGATTGTTGATTTTGTATCTAGCTACACTAATGAATTTGTTTATTAATTCTAGGAGTCTTTTGGTGGAGTTTTTGGGGTCTTTCATGTAGAGTATCATGTCGTCTGTGAATAATTATAATTTCACTTTTTCCTTTTTTACCTTTATTCCTTTTATTTCTCTCTCTTTTCTAATTGTGCTGGCTAATGCTTCCAGAACTATGTTGAATAGGAGTGGTGACAGTGGACACCCTTGTCATCTTCCTGATTTTAGAGTGAAAGCTTTCAGTTTTTGTCTACTTAGTATGTTGTTGGTTGTTGGTTTGTCTTAGATGACTTTGATCACATTGAGGTAAAGACCATCTATTCCTATTTTCTGTAGGGTTTTTTATCGTGAATGTGTGTCGGGCTTTATCAAAAGATTTTTCTGCATGTATTGAGATGGTGATGTGGTTTTTGTCTTTGGCTCTACTGATATGGTATATCACATTTATTGATTTGTGTATACTGAAACATCCCTGCATTCTTGGGATGAATACCACTCAGTCATGATGTATGATTTTCTTGACAATTTGCTGCATTCTGTTTGCTAATATTGTATTGTATCTGTGCATCTATGTCATTAGAGATACTCGTCAGTAGGTCTCTTTCATGGCTGGTCTTTCTCTGGTTTTTGTAATACTTGCCTCCAGAAATGAGTTTGGGAAAATTGCTTCTTTTCAATTTCATTGAAGAGTTTGAGGAGTGTTGGCATTTAATCTTCTCTGAATTTCTTGTAGAATTCTGCTATGAATCTATCATAACCTGGGGTTTTCTTTGTTGGTAAGTTTTTATCACATTTTCAATCTTATTAGTTGATATTGAGTTATTCAGGATTTTTGTATCTTCTTGATTCAGCTTTGGTAATTCTTACACATCTGAGAATTTGTCCAGTGCATCTGAATTTTCTAACCTATAGGAGTAAATATTTTCAAGGCAGGTTTAATGATCTTTTGAATTTCTATAGGATCTTTAGTGATATTACCCCTTTAATTCACTATGACATGAATTTGTGATTTTTCTTTTCTTGATAAGTTTGGGTAGATATTAATCAACTATATTTATTCTTTCAAAGAACCTACTCTTTGATTCATCAATGTTTTCAGTGGCTTCTTATCAATTGTATTAATTTCTCCCTTTATCTTTGTGATCTCCTCTTTTCTTTGGGCTTTAGGCTTGACTTGTTCTTCTTTTTCTCAAAGTTTCAGGTGTAACGTAGGCTGTTTATTTGTTCTCTTTCAGTTTTCCTCATATGTGAGTTCCCTGCTACAAATTTCCCTCTGAGGACTCCTTTCACTGCATTTCATAGGTTCTGATAATTTGTATTTACATTTTTGTTTATTTGTAGTTATTGTTTAATTTCTTCTTTTAATTTAATGTACGATCCATTCATTGTTCAGGAAGTTATTATTTAATTTCCATATGTTTGTGGAGTTTCTGTGGTTATGTTTGTCCTTAATTTCCAATTTAATTGCACTATGGTCAGATAATATTCCTGGGATAATTTCAGTTTCTTTGCATTTCGCTAAGTATGCTCTATGGGCTGGCACGTGGTCTCTTATAGAGAATGTCTCATGTGCAGCTGAGAAGAATGTGTATTCTGATGTTGTGGAGTAGAACACTCTGTACACATCTACTAAGTCCATTTCTTCACAGATTTTGTTCAAATATGCTATTTCTTTGCTGTTTTTTTTGTCTCATTGACCTACCTCCTTGTTTCAATGTTTTGTTTAGTTTCCCCATTACAATAGTGTTATTAATTATTTGTTTTTTCATGTCTATTATGATTTTTCCTATATAGTTGGGTGGTCCCATAAATTTATGATTATTATCTCTTCCTCTTGCAGTTTTCCCCTAAGAAGTATTAATGACTTTCTTTGTGTCTTTTGATGGTTCTTGGTTTGAAATTCACATTGTCTGCAAACAGAATAGCTATCTCTGAATTTTTCTGGGTTCTTGTTGCATAGAGAATTATTTTCCATACTTTTACTTTCAGCGTGTGAATTTCCTTTTGAGTAAAGTGTGTTCCCTGTAGATAGCACATCTTTGGATTTTGTTTCTTCATCCAGTCATCTGATCTGCTTTTGATTGGTGAATTGAAAACATTTACATTACTGGTCATAACTGATATGAGTTGGTTTATCTTTGTCCTGTTATTTACTTGATGTTGGTTTCCTACTTTTTCTGTTTAATAGCTTGCTCTGTTTGGTGGTTCCTTTGTATTTTTCTTGAAATTGTGGTTATTTTTATTTCTTTCTAGAATATCTTTTAGTACTCTTTGTAGGGTTCATTTGGTGCCCATAAAGTTCTTCACTTGTTCTTAGTCATGGAAATATTTCATTTCTTTAAATTTGAAGGATGGTTTTGCAAGATACATCAATCTGGGTTGGAAGCTGTTTTGTCACAGGATCTGGAATATTTCATTCTAAGCTTTTCTCGACTGGATGCTTTGTGTTGAGAAATCTGCTGTGATTCTGATCAGCTTTCCTTTATAGGTAATCTTCCGTTCTCTAAGAGCTTTTAGCATTCTGTTATTTTGCCGCATTTATGGGATCTTGATTATTATATGTCTGGGTGTAGTTTAATTTGGGGAAGTAGTTCTAATCTATATGCCTTCACAAGAGTTCTCAGAATATACTTTAATTAGGATTTGTGTTGGATAAGTTCTGTCTCTTTTCTGATATCCTCCAGGTCTCTCCCTTGGTGGTCTGCATTTTGTTATTAGACCCACTTCCCAATAGCAAGTCAGTTCCATTGTCTGTATGACTCAGTCCCATTGTAAGCATATGAACGCATAAAACCTTTGAGGGGCATTCTCTGAACCATAGCACTGAATTTTGCCTCACTTTTTATTTTGATCATACTTTTTGATTTGTTTATAGAACACTTTATAAATCCCAGTCATGTGTCAGAAATGTAATTTGATACTTTTACATAATTACTCTGATTTTCATGTAGACAGAATGTACTTGAGTCCTTTCTTTTATTTACTCTGAGAATCTCCTTTAACTGAAGTGTAAGTTATGCGCAATGGGCACTATATTAGATTCCAGTCAGGCAACTAGCTTGATGTCTTCAGTGTATTTCATTTATTCTTTGTTCTGTTTGGTAGAGCTCTTCAGCCCCTGCTCCCAGGACAGAGCTCACACGCAGAGCCTTGAACTCCTGTTGGTGTTTGTGCCAAGTGATTACTCTCACTGCCTTCTCCCGAGCCTTGGTCAGCACAATGCACCGAGACGTTGTTTGCTGGCCGGTGGAACTATTTTAAAAGTCCGTATCCAGCTTCATCTGCTCCGTTAGTCCTCTTCTTGCAGCTCTTCTCTTTTTACGTTTCTTTGCGAATGGTCTATGATTGCTTCCCAATATAAAAACATGAACTAAGCATGTGCTGAGTTTTTTGGTTGCTTCAAAATCGGAAGGGATTCTCCTTCCGACGTGTGAACCTCTCCTTTTAACTTTCCCGTATTCCATTCCTTTATTAGCCATGTCTGTAATAATGATTCCACTTGCCACTAAGGGGGTGTTGTTGATACACGTACACAACACATCTCTGTTACTTTCTGTCCACTACCCCTGCCCTCTCTCCCTGCTCCAACTCTTGGGCCCCCTCTCAGTTATAAAAACCCTATTTCCAATTGCTTTTTCAATCCTTTCAACTTTTTTCGTATCCGTTGTATTAATCTGACTAGCCCTCCAAAACTTTCATTCCGTGCTCAGTTTGTTATGCCTTCAAATTTAGTGTGATCATCTTTAAAATATTTTATCCTTGTAACAGGTGTTCAAGAAACACTTGGTCGCTAAAGCACAGATTAGAACATTTTCTCTGTATAGAAGGACATTTGAAAAACAACTTACAAATAAAACAAGCTACATAAATGTTTTTCTTGAGTATCTAGTGGGCACTAAAACAGCATATACACATTTACATTATATCTAGCCTGACATTTTTATATGTGCTCTTTCTTTGACAGCGGTACCACCATAAAAACATCCGTACCAATCACTTGGAAGTCATCCCACACTTACTGTCTTCCTTAACCTTTGGATCAAATTCATTCCTAAGCTGCATTTTGTACTGTTAATCATTTGTAATGTAATTATTTTTTCCAAATCCTAAAATTCTACACTCTTCACTAATGGTATTTGGTTTCTGTCCCTGCTAGTAACTGTTGTCCTCACTGAGTTACACATGATTTTTCTAAATGAGGCAAAAATACCTGTGTGTCAGATCCATCCCTGCTTCTCTGGTGAATGGTGAATCTTTATATACTATCCCTATCTGCTGTCTACATTTCAGTTGTTGTGTCAGAATCTAGGTTTTCAATAGAATCTATATTGTAAGCAAAGCCTGAAATATTTAATCTCTGGCCACTTTTGTTATCAACTAAGGGTTACTTTTTTAAAAAATTATTTATTGGTTCAAATTACTTAATGTGAACAAATTTCTTCCAAGCAAAAGTACCAGGGCTTTAGCGAGGTATGTGCCTTTGTGATCTGACTTACATTTGCTCTCTACTTTACATCACTCAATATTACTACCTCCCATTTCCATGGTTCCATGTTACTGCAGTTCTCTGTTATATTAAGTTCTTATGCTCCTTCAGGTATTTAAACATCTGTTACTCTCTTACTGTGAACACTTTCCACAAGAAGGGCCCACTTGAGGCTTGTTAGTACAGTATAAGAGAATAGGAGGGAAAAATTTCAACCAACTTTCCTTGGAAGAGCTTCTTTTAGCTGCTTTTCTTTGGAGGGGTTTCAGCTGTTCTCTTTGGCTGAACTCCAGAACTGGCATTCACCAAGGACCGCTGCTGTTCTCTTCGGTGGAGCACTGGTCGTCGCCTTTGCTTTGAGCGTCGTGTCTTGGATTTTGACACAGATTCTTCGGCCTCCAGTACTGGCCTTTCAGTCTGCCTGTGCAGACCTTTCCCATCACAGATTTTTGTAAGAATACTAATTTGTGTAGCCAACTCGACAGCCAGATGACAAAAATGTAGGTATTTCAAAGAAATTCTGATGATAAAAATTATTTAAAAAGCAGCAGGTATAGGGTCTAGCCTTGGCCTGGGTGGATGCTTCCCAAGGCAACATTGCAAAACCTAACCACCAATAGAGCAGCTGACTCTGCTACACTTACAAAGCAATAGTACCAACTACTAGATTCATGGCTACAATATTTTGTCCACTTTCCTTAGTCATGGTTTTAAGGAAGTGGTGACTCTCACCTGCGAATACAGAAATGAGCTGTGGAGCCCTGCTTGGAGAATCGTAGAATTGGAACCAAGATGCAGCCATTTGCAGCTGTTAAACTGGAAGCAAGATACAGCCACTGTGTCATGTATCCTTGATGTAAATTAAATATGCTACTCACTGGAGGAAAATTATCATACAATTTTGCTTTGTGAGTTATCTCATCATATCCAGCTCATCAAAATGAAGGTTGCAGAAATGGTTGCCAGGAGTTGAGGGATGGGGGAATTGGAGTGATGTTCAGTTGGGAAAAGTTTGGGGTCAACAGATCGGTGGGTTCCTGGAATCTGCTGTATAGCACAGTGTGTATAGTTAGCATATTGCTGTGCCTTTCATTATTGATTAAGAGATTAGATGTCATGTTAAGTGTTCTTACCAAAAACAAACAAACAAATGAACAAACAGCAAGTGATCACAAGGAGACTTGAGGAAATATTACCTAAGTCTATTACCCTGATTGTAGTGACCGTCTCACAGATACAAGCTTCTGTCCAAAGTCAACAAATTATATGCATTTATTGCAAACATTTATACATGAGTTATATCTCAAAGCGCTTAGAAAAATAAATTCTAGTAGTTTATATCTTCCCAATAACTCCAGATGAAAAAATATAAAGAAAAGGAGCAGATAGGTTATCTAATGTTTTGTCATACTATGCCTATGCAATGATAGCAGGCATAACTGCACAATACTCTGTTACAGCTGGCTGTGGTGACACGTACCTATAATTACAATACTGTAGAGGCTTAGCAGTCCGACCACAAGTTCTAGAGCAAGCCTGGGAAACTTACTGAGATTTTGTCACAAAAAAGGAATTTGTTAAAAAAAAATATTAATCTTTATAATTAAAAGTCCTGTAAATTATTAGCTTTATCCATCAGTTTGTTACTTGATGTATATTACAGCTAGAATCAAAATAATATTAAACACTTTCTCTGTACAAGACTGATTCAACCGTAAAATGTCCTTCCAAAAGTTCTTGTCAAAAAGACAAACAGCATAAATACAAACAAATAAACTTTATTCCATTTGTCCCATAATCTATGCAATCTCCTTTCTTAAGCCATTTGTAAATGTGCACACACATACATACTACTTTTATCATCTAAAATATATTTGCCTTGAATGGGACTTATTACAGCATTCATTTCCATGCTGAGCTCATGTGTATTTACTTATCAGGACCTTCAATATTAAAGAAAATTGGATTCTTTTGTATTTATACTAAATGTAATTATGATTTCTCCACCTTAATATTAGATATCTTCCTGAAATCCCTGTCTCACCTAATATGCACCTAATATTTAATTTATCACTTAGACTCCTTAGCAAGATTTGGACAGAATCTTGGGTAATGCTTGTCTTTCAAAATCACGAGTCATGTGCTCCTACAAAAGCTTTGTATTTACAAAGCTTTGTGATCGTTTAGCACAGATGGTGGAAATCTATGACATGGGCCAGCTACCACAAGCATAGCTGACCTCAGAAAAATTAACATCCACTTTACAAAATTTTATTAGCCATTCATAAAATTCAGCAGCATAACCTAAATATCATGCCACCTTAGGTCTTGCATGAGTAATTGATTTGTTTATGATGCAAATGAATTCTCCCATTCTGTCTTTTCCCCAACAATAACAAGGGGAAGCATGAACAGGGAAGGTTATTATTTACCAGCCACAGCTCAATGCTCCAAGTAATCAAATCCTTTGTCCGAGCATCCTGCCACATAATCAGATCATGTGAATTGTCAAAGGCAATTGTGTAAATATATATTCACTTAAAGCCTCAGTAAAGCCTGTTATAGGGTAGAATAAGTGCGTTTTTCTTTTTTTTTTTTTTTCTCTTTTTTTCTGATGTTGTTGTATTCTGAATTCTGTGTATGGAGTATATACATTTCTTAAAAATATAGCTCAACTGTGGAAAAATAATATATTCTCTATTCGCCTGTAACAAATACTACCTTTTTTCCTTCAAAGCCCAATACATTAAATTATTATGACTTGAGTTGCTTGCAATTTTCTCCCAGTATTACTTCTTTACAGGGCAACTTTTTATGAGACATTTTAACTATATTTTTCTAAAATCTTAATAAATAATTTTGCTGAACCACGGTAGAATTTAATAAAAATTCAGCATGTAATCTAAAGCTTATCAAACTTTACAAAGAGCAAGTTTACAAAAGCAACTTTCTGTGTAATTTGTGACTTTGCTTTGGTTTTATTTGCCCCTGACAGACAGCTGAACACCTTCAGATTTTATTTGCGCTTGGTAGCAGTGAGCAGTTCTCTTCCTAAGGTGCACGGTATTGATTAAAATGACTAAGCTGAAAATCGATCTCCACCTCTTTGCAGAGGCCAGGTGCCTCACCACTAATAATAAAAATGGTATTGCATGGTTAGTCTTACAAGACAACAATTACATAATCTCTGTGGAATAATGGGGAAGAAATAGGACCCTACTTTCTTAAAATTACTTCTGTGCCCCAGAAAACCAGCCAGGAGACATCTCTTCCTTCAACATTAACTTTCAAAATATTGAATATCTACTCCTGCACTCAGTGCAAGCAGGAGAAAGAGAAGAGACAGAGGATTCAGGCTGTCTCCGCGGGGAGCACAGGTTAATGAAGTCTAGACAAGGAAAACAGCAAGGGGACAAGAAGGAGAATAAAGTGAATGTAACTTGAAATGAGAGGGAATAGGTCCTAGTGGCTGTGAAGCAACCGTGAGGTATTTTGGTGTATTCAATGTGCTTCAAAAAGGAATTGGTTGCTTTGGAGCAGAAAAAATTAAGGGAGATTTTGTATGCAAACTTCATTGGGTGGATGAGGGCTTCACTGTTGTAGGATTCGGAACAGTGGCAGAATATTTTTTACCAAGGTGATCTTTTCACTTGTTAATTTAGGCTCCATGACTAAATAAAATTATTATATTACATGACATCAACAATTAATTGAACGCATGGATTAGAAAAAATAATATAATAATAATTGAAGTTCTCCTTGTTTAATGGTCTTGCTCTCTTGCCTTGGGGTCTTAGTAAGTCCTTAAGGAGTGTATGTGGCTTTACTTGTGCTCTTGTGACTTCTTCACTGTCCTCAGTTGACTCAAAACATTTACCTCTCATTGTCCTTTTGACTTTGAGAAAGCTCCAGAAGTTTCGTCATGCCAGATCTGGTGAATAAGGTGGACAAGAGCGTGCTCTACGGCGTGCTCTTCTGAGCCTGCCTGTCCTTCGGGTGGCACTCAACATATACTAATTTTTTTATCACACTTCACAAAGCTACTAAAGAAAAAGGCTTCCAGACCTCTTCAGAGAGTGCCAAGAATAAGAGGATAAGTGTGTTTAAAGAGGGAGGGTTTCAAAGTGTATTCATGGTAATGTGTACTCTATTATATTTTTTATTTAAAAATACACTCTATTTTTATCAGCCTCTAAATATGATTGATGAGTTGGACAAAAGTACCTGTTATATGTGGTGAGACCCATCCTGGCTCTTTATGAAGACAGAGTGTTTCTGTTTCCTGTGGGCAAATGGGACAGGATTAAGGATTGTGCAGCTGCTCAGTACCTTCATTACTGTGTGTCACCATGAATGTTGTATAAGTTAAATTCAAACTAAGGGTAAATCACCATAAAGTAACTGGGCCAATCTGACTTCAACAATTATTAAAATGAGTATTAATGTACACCCATCTGACAGATGATCTATAATCCTGGGTCTTTTCTTGACCGGGAATGGAGCACAGTTGTTCACTGGGGGCCTAATGTAGCAGTGGCCTTGTAACGTACTGATGAGAAGGACCAGCTCACAGTTCTACGCAGATGCTTTCATATCTCAGTATTTGTGATGAAGTCATAGTTTAAAACAAAAGCCAGATTCAATGGGACATGTTTTTAGTAGTATGTAATACATATATCCTCTATTTGGACTAACACGTAACAAACTTAAGAAACATCACTTAGATAGAAAAATGTTCTTGTTCAAACATCCATTTGAAATTACACAGTCATCTGTGTTGTTTAATAACAATACCTGAAACAGTGTTCTACTGTCCAGTAAGAGAAATTTCATTGCATCATAAGAAATAAGGGCATTTTAATTTTGTCCAGTAGTGAGTTTAACACTGTAACTACATGTGTCTCAAAATGTTTTTGTCTTTGTTTAAATAAAAATGATACATTTCTTACCTGGATAATTGATGCTGTCCTCTAAAATAATGACACAAACTTTTTCAATAGGGTTGGATAAGAGCCCAGCTTGGGGCATGATTTGGTCAGAGTGGTTAACTGATTCTGGAGGCAATGGCTGAAGGGGGGAGGCTATGCTTTTTAAAGACCCTGAAGAATGAGCAACACATTCAGAAATAAGGGGAACTTTGCAGTAAATCTGTTCAGTTAATGTGGACTTTTGTTTTGTTACTTTAACTTTAGCCCCAAATTACTTTTCTCAGTGAGCCAAGCTATGCAGTTAGATAAAGTAATGGGCTTATTTTTCTAGGTTTCTTTTTTTCTTCTCATCTGAGTCCAGCATAGTCTTATTCCATGGTAGCTTTGCTATAATATCAATTTGTTTAAAAAATTGTATATCCAGGTAGTTTGCTGAGTATGTTGGTTAAAAAATTTTAGCCCACTATTGCTTGAAGTTTTCTCTTCAGAATGATGGTAGATGATGGACAATACCTAGGTAGACAGGCAGAGATGATGCACATAGGTAGAGATGGATGGACGACAGATAGCTACCTAGCTGGATAGATAGATGATAGGCAGGCAGGCTTAGGAAAAACTTTAGCTTTAGGTACAGGTACAGCTGTAGGTACAGAAACAAGTAAGGACAAAAACTGTGAGTCAGAAAAACACTCACGGCATTATTCTATGAAGATAATATCAAAACAAATGGAAAAATTAGTAGACAACTCTACTCATTTTACTCAGTCTCTCCTCTGAGATTAACGGTAGGTCTTCTTCCCTCAAAGATCAGTTTCATATTAATCTTTTAGCGAGAAGTTGGCTCTGAAGTGGCTTTTCTTCTCTCAGAGTCTTTTTGTCTAATCAGGAGAAAGAAGACAGAGTGGAAGAACAGTCACTAGTTTTGAAATCATGTAAATGAGGTTGGACTTGGAATGGTAACCTGCGAGAGTAAAGGTTTCAAGTCTCGGTTCAATGAAAACAAATTATGCTTCATTTCCGAGCAAGTAAACCCATTTAATTGAGCAGCTGGAAAGAACTAGTGCAGCCACTTTCCACTTCTTTGATTTGTACTCCAAGTAATGGACCAGGTACATCTGAAAATCATCAACTTTAAATGAAAATAATAAAGACCCCGAAAGAGTGGAGCCTTTGAAACTGAAAACTGGAAAACCCCAACATTTAATGCCCAAATTTTAACGTTTAACTACCTGTGTAATTCTAGGCTTTAGGTTTTAAAAAATTTACCCATTTGGAGACCACATTTGTTGAAAGTGTTCCATGTATTTCATGACTTGATATTAATTGTGTAAGATGGTATTCCATTGGCTATAACCAATAAACAGGCAATCAGTACATTACAGATTTTTAGGTACATTTATATGTCAATTTTCTGTCTAGAAGAAAAAAATACACAGTGAGAGTTAAGAAGTATACATGCTTTCTTACTTATGATTCATATCATCTTCCAAAAGAAGACAGAAAATATAGGTTTCAAATATAAATTTATTGGAATATATTTGTCTTAATAATGATGTTATGCATCTCATTGTAATCAGAAGGCTTCTTGTTTAAGTAAAATCATATTAAGTAACACAGTAAGTAAAAACATATGTAAGATTAATAAGCTTAAAGTTGAAGTAGAATAAAGCTAAAATAAAATTTTAATATTTCTAAGGCCCAATGTTAAAATCAAACGCAAATAAGAGTAAATAAGTAATATGTAATGAAAGGGCTAATAGGACTGTGCTTTACTTATTTATTTATTATTTGTCTTTTTGAGACAGGGTCTCGCTATGCAGTTCAGGCTGAACTTGAGCTCACTTTGTAGCCCAGGCTGGTCTTGAACTTTCAAAGATCCTTCTACCTCAGCCTCCCCAGTGCAAGGATTACAGGTGTGGGCCACCACACTCAGCTCTATATTTTTTAGAGAAAAAATATATTCCTATCCTTAAACTGACTTAGCTACATATTATGTATTAGTCCAGAGAAAGTGTAGTTACAACTATTGTACTCTTTTTGCATATAATTTTAAATTGCTATTATTCATTTATACAAATGCATGCACTGTACAGAGCACACAAGCTACAGAGGACGATAACAGGAAACACTATTAGCCATTTCCAGACACATGACCTCACTTCTCAATAATTCTAAGAAATA
Source organism: Dinomys branickii (assembly GCA_004027595.1). Lineage (NCBI taxonomy): Eukaryota > Metazoa > Chordata > Mammalia > Rodentia > Dinomyidae > Dinomys > Dinomys branickii. Next base: position 84,375 of record PVLD010004974.1, read on the forward strand.
CATAATCTAGTTACATAATCTAATTGAATGAGGAACTGCCTTAGAGTAGTTAGGGAAAACAATTCATTTAACACCATATATATTCATTAAACTGAAGCACTCAGTCTAGTGCCCTGAGTTTTTCTACTAACTTTCTTTTCACAGAAGTGGTATATGCTTCATGCTATTTGAACACTAGTATTGTATAAGTGAAAATATAAACAATATTTACTTCTGAAATTTGTTTCTTAATCTTCCATGTGAAAGATTATCAGGTTATGCCTATTATATCTCCAGCTCTTTAGTGACTTGAAGTAGCTCAGCACAGTCTCTCTGAGATAGAACATATTCAAGGTAATCTAGTTAGTACTACATTGATATATCACAGGTTCTTGAATTTTACTGTGGATTTTGCTAAATGTGTGGGTATTTTGTGCTCATATGTAAACATAATGATTCAAGTTTTTGATAAATTCAAGAAGCCTCAAGTTATAACAATATCCCCACAACATTTTTGTACAAGTAATCCCAGTTCCACACTGTGAGAAATATTATCTAAAACAAAAATTTGAGTTTAAATTATGCCATCCATTGTGAGAGTTTTAACAATGGTGTGAAAGGGGAGTGGAAAGATAATATATTCATATATACACATGTTTAACCATAAATGATTAAAAGCAAGATAACAACAAAATTGCACATTGTGAATAATTTAACTCAATTTGGGTAACTATACCTGCCGTGTCTGCAAGAATAATTTAATTAAAAATGGAAAGCATGGTATTTGGGTAATGTATTTTTGAACCTTCTATCTAATTACCAGCTATAAGTGAACTGACCTCATGCTGCTACTAAACAACTGAAAATAACAGAAAATATATTTCCCAAATGCTTTTTGCAAAATAAGGGCAGTTAGGCAATTACAAGAAAGTGTTTACTTTCACATTTCCATTTAAGCAAATATATGTGTTAATATTCAGAACCTCAGAAAGTTATGAAGATTAAATTAACAAAAGTTTGTCAAAGTATTATATCAGAAAAGCTCTCTTCTATAAGCTTGCTAGGAGCAAATTAGGATTTTAAAATCAAAAGAAATGCTATCATAATAAATATAAATATAAAAATAAGACCACTTTTCTATAGAACTTTAAAATTTGTCACTGTTATGTTTATAATGAAATAACTGCTACTTTTATACTCAAATATGAACTGATTCAAAATATTGAATTTATTTGTTAATTGTAGTATCCCATGTGTTATCAAGTTATTGATTGTATGTAGTAAACATGGGTAAGGTTCCATTCTGATACTGCACTCTCAGGATACATATATACATATACATATATATATATATGTACATGCATATATAGATGAATACATATATATATATGAGATTAATTACTTGTTTGCAAGCTGTAGTAGGAAGAGAAAATGTTTCAGTAGGATAATTTTATGGTAAAAAATGATGCCATGGAATTTACAAGCCACGTGATCCCGTGAAGATGAACTGATTTATCAGCGGCATATCTGCTGGCCGATCACATGGTCGCATGAAAGTAAGCCTCCTGTGTGTCTCAATATTTACCCATAAAACAGAGTCAGCACTGCATGCATAAAAACTCTGGATCTACAATAGATTAATTAGAATTCATATGAACTGAAGTGTTACCTGAACTCTAATATCTTATAAAATAAATTAGGGTTAATATTAAAATTATAAATTACATTGGGCATAATCATACATCAATAGAAAAATATTTTGAATTTAGAATCTTGTAATATTTATTATTCTTATGAAGAGCATGGTAAATCTTTTTACAATGAAAATATGTGTCAGTTCATAAAGTTTTTAGAAAGTAAAGACAACATTTTTGGGGATTGAGCTGTGGTAATATGCCTAATAATGTGTAAGGTCATTTAGTTTTACCTTCATAACAATGTACTTGCATCCCTTTATTTCCTTTCTAGTATTTTATGGTTTTCTCTATATGTCCTACTTCTATCCCTTTTTCTTCACAGATCAGGGAAAAATGTATTATTTTCATACATCTGGATTTTTATGGGCATCTCTTCTAATCATCCAATCAATCATTAAGTTAGCTTAGATGAAATTTTGCCTTCCTTCATTTACCAAAAGAAAGTATTATTTCTTCAATATAAATATTGAGAGATACATCATATGTATTTTAGATTCCAGTGTCCTTTATTTTTACATGCCAAGATTCAAGTTTATTCTATATCAGGAACTAAGCTTATGTTCAAGTGATAGAAGTGCAAGAATTTGAAAAGATGAGTTGCTGATCATCAAAATAAAATGAGATTGTAATAAATTGGCAGAAATTTCAATAAAATATTGCAGATTGTAGTGGAAGAATGGACTAAGTCAGTAGCTTGGGAGTATGAAACCCAGACTCTCCTGTATTTCCTGAGAGATGGCTGCAGTAAAGGGAGAGGAAACACAGAAATCAGTGAGAACAAAGCTACCCGGTGTTTTGGAAGCATGACTCAATGGTGCAGAATATTAGGTAAATAGACAGACTGTGAACACAGGTAAGCAGACAGATTGTGAACACTGCCTAATCCTGAAAGACTGTGGTGAGGTCAAAGAGCCCAGAGTGTGGGATAGATCTAGAATTTAAACTGCAAAACGAGGTAAGATGAATAAGCAAGAGATAAAAAAAGTAATCAAGCGCTAAGATGTCTGAGTTTTGTTTTCAGAATGAACATGGGGTTCCAGGGAAACTGAGACAGGTAGCGGATGGATCACACTATGGACTCTCTGGGAAGCATTAATTAGACTGAGAGAATGAAGCCAATTGAAACCAGGGGAAGGCTGGGCCCTAAGTAGATTATAGTGAGTTTATTTTGTATCACAATTTGAGTCTAAATATACAAAGAATAAATAACAAATATCTATATTTCCAATGAAAATCAGTTACTAGTACATTAAAAGCCAAAGTCATACCTAGCTATAAATAAAGTGTAAAAATGTTTCCTACTTAGTTTATATTTATTATTCAATACCACATACCTATTAATATATAGCAATATATGCTTAGTAAATATTTGCTGAAAAATCAGTTAAATGGCTAGGTCGTCTTTTGTTAATAATGATTTTACATGTATTCCTGGTTTATTTTCCTCTTTGGCTCTAGATGCCAATAGCTGACTTCCCGTTAGGGCTCCTATTGTGTGAAATGTATAGTTTCATGGCCTAGATGATTTTTATTGAAGGAATATTACATTTTTGGAGATGTTTGTGACCTAAAACTGAAGGAAAACCATATTAAAGGAGTGTCATGGCTTCAGCACGGCAATAAGGAGATAGAGAAAACAGGATGCTCAGGAAGATATTTTGGAGACTGAGTTGCAAGGACAGCGCAGTGACTGATGAGAAAGCTGAAAAAGTGCCATCGGAGATGCAAGCCGAAGACTACGATCGCGAGACATGCCGCGCATAGACTTATGGTCTCGTGAGGAGGAGCGCTGCCATTACTGTGTGCACTTAATACGTAGTGATCCTACGCTGAATGTTATTTTAAAACAAAATTTCATGCAGAGCTGGATTTTATAACTGAGGAGAGTGGTCTAACTAGAGATAAAAGTGAAAAAGGTAATTAGCATATCAATGTATTTGAATGTATATATTTGGATATAGTTTCTCAATGAGATAAGAAGTCTAAACACAGTGCCCTGAGAAGCATGAACCAATGAAAGAGTAGTATTTAAAAAAAAAAAAAAACTTAACTAAATAAATAGTTGTCAAAAGTCTTGGAACTTGTTAGACAAAGAGAAAAGAATTATTCCATAGGTGAAAAGCTTTGCAAAGCAGAAAATGACTGAAGTAATATGAAATGGGGAAAAATCATTTAAGAATGTCAACACTTTTGTAAACCTCCAGAGGAAATGAAAAAAAAAGCACCTAAAATGTTAGATGACTCAAGGATGCCTCAGATTATTCAATGGCAACACCACACATAACAAGTCAAAAACAAAACTTCTAAACATACTGGGTGTTTTTCAGAAGGAGAGGGGAAATGTACAAATAGGTATTGAATATGAATACATAACTCATACCAATAGCTATTAGCACTATTGCCCACACAATAATAAAAGTAGTAATAAGCTAAGCATTTTTTTAAGAGTCTAAAATTGTTTACTATTTCCTTATAAACTGAGAATCTGTGGGAGAAAGCCTTGGGGCCTGAGCTTCACTTGTAGCTGCCATGTGGGAAAGGAAAATAGAACACACTGGAAAAGAAAATACAGCGCCATCCAGCACAGGTACATATGCTTTACACTCTTTCTCCACGCTATTCCACTTCTGGGTAAAAATCTAAGCATGTATCTCAAGTATTTGGAAGAAGTACAAGTATTTCCTGTGACAGAATTTGTATGGCAGGGTTCTAGAGAACACAGACATACCTCGCATGCTGTTTTCAGATCCCCTCAATGGGGCCCTGTGCATCGTCATTTAAAAAGTGCAAAAGGGTTCCACCAGCATAATCATCTCCTGCAGACTGAAGCCATCAGGATGCCAAGAATAACAGAGCAATCAAAGACATTTTAGTGCATGCGCTTGCTTTTGCCATGAGACATGAGAAATTCAACAGGAAGGGAGAGAGAGAGGAAGGTAGTGTGAGGGAGCTGAGGAAGGCGTGAGACAGAGACAAAGGCACAGAGACTGAGAATCCTAAATAAGAAGCATAAAAATACGTAAAAATGTGGGGGAAAATAGGTCAGAGGCAAATCATGAGTTAACATGTTTTAATGATGTCCATGTTCCCAATTTTAATTTTCTAAAATGCAAAATAATCTTAAAGTCAGGGTTGAAAAACCTTTAAAATGGATATTTAAATCAGACAAATATGAACCAAATTTTGTAACAAACTGATAACATAAGGAAATAATTGTAACAAACTGAGAACACGTAAGAAATAATTTAGATAATTTTAAATCATAGCATATGATTATTCATTTCAATATGGGTATTTATTGTGAGGACGGAAATAACTTCAAAATGTCTTGTAAGTTATTTAAGAGTTCAAAAGAGTAAATGTATTGCTACATTTGAAACTATGATTATCACTGTAGAAATTTGATAAGTAGAGAAATTTGATAAGTACTATTTATGAGCATTTAGTAAATGAAAAAATACAATATTTCAAATTGGTGATAAAAGATCATAATAGTATATCCATGTGGAGTTCACAAGCATCATTATTTATTTATATATAACATTTGAAAAATATTTGAAATTACTTTCAGTCTTGGAGTTGAGGAGACCTTCCACAAAAGAAATCCAGCAAACAGTAGTGAACATACTAATATTATTGAGTTTTGAAAGCCAAGTATGCTGAGTAGACCCTACATTTAAAAAAAATATCCACTATCCATAAAGAGCATTTCTAGTATATACAAAGAGCATTAACGTAAGCTCATTAATCTTCCCAGAAGACAAACAAATTTAAAACTACCACACACATAAAAAGTGATCAAGTATAAATATAAGATTTTAAATTTGACATAAATAGCAAGTACAATTTAAAGATATGCTTATACTTACATCTGATTAAGGTCATGCAAAGCAAGGACAATGATACAGCATTGTTCCTGTGTAGGTGTGGCAATAAATATAAAAACTGGCTAATATTCCATATGGACAATTGAGCAGGATGATTACCACTTTCATGTAGTATTTGTGCAAAAGTAATTCAGGTGAAATTTACCACTGTGATCATAGGTTCCAATTCATTTCAAGATCTGTTCTGACTGGACAGTGTCTATGTTGCACTAAGTATAAAATATCTTAAAGAACTCTCTTGTGTGAATAGGAATATAAATTGTCACAACGGTCTTAGAGCACAGCACATGTAGCTTAAAATATCCAGACTTATAATGCGCTTGCACTCTGGCACAACAAATTTTTTCATAGAAATGTTGTCACCTCCTATCCTATCCTTGAAACTTAACATTTTGTGACATGAGAAATTGGTTCAAAAGTTTGAGCACTTATTTTTAGAGACTCTCTTTCCTGATGTCTCATCCCATGTGGAAAGAGTTTCACCAGATGATATTCTTGGATTCTGTCAGTCTTCTCACTAAGAAGCAGAGTAATTTGTCTGACTCTTAGCATTGGGAAGAGGAACCTGGCAGGACTTGAGCATCAACTGCTCTTCGCAGGATCACCTCTAATGGGCACCTAATGGGGTCCACAGTCACAACGTTAATTTTCTAAAATGTAAAAGAAAGTGAAAGTTAAGATTACTAGAACCTTTAAAATGGACCTCTAAAAAAGACAGGAATAAGCTAAGTTCTGTGAAACAAACTGCATTCATCCAGACTCAAACATGCTCTCCAGGTGGTGATAAAGGCTTTGCCCCAGTGGGAGAGGTACCTATTAGTTGAATCTAATTCACATACAGAGTATTTAAAATGCAATAATAGTGTTCTCCATAAAAGCCAAGTTTCAAGTATAACCTCCTATCAATATTAATTGTACTCTTATTCTCTATTTGCATACTTTTATCAGTTGGTTGATTTTGAAGTATGGTAGAGAAGTGGAATATTTATCATTCCTCCAATAATTTCTGTTACACATAGAAGCACACTGTAATTCAGTTCCTCACTGTTGGTGCATATCATAATAGCATTGTCTTCATAGCTTCTGCTCAACCAACTCAGTGCACTTACAAAATTCATGTATCACCACCTTTCTCTGCTCTTTTGTGAGACCCCTTTCATAAGAAACCTGGTTACCCAGGTAATTGCCTCTTCTTCCAAGGATGACTGTATTCCCAAATTTGACCAGGATACAGCAAGTTTATGTTCATAGTATAATTATTATTATTATTATTATATAAATAATATAAATCCTTTTGATCTCAGAAGTGCCTACATTGGAAAAGTTGGTAATATGGTATCCTACACTCTTGGGTATTTTAGCTTTCCCCCTGAGAAAAGGTTTGAAATTTGGCATAACCTCATAACTGGTATGGCAGGTGTCCAGGCAATACCAACACTCAGAGACAGTGGGTTTAATGTTGCTAGAACAAAAGAACTGCTATTTCCCCACAGGTTCTGCACATTATGATCTGATAGCGCAATGTAGAAAATAGGAAGAGGGTAATGCAGTATGGAATGAATTTTGTCTGTGGTAGAAAAGGAACGTGGAGCACGTATAGATGAAATCCGTGTACTTTCCTCTAAGAGCTGACTACAGCGTGCAGAATTGCATAAGGCCTCTGTGTGTGTGCCATCGCCACAATATTGTAGAGGCTCTAGTGCTTCACTGAGACATCCCAAGTTTGCCTTTCCTTCTTCCATCACACATCCGCCTCTCTCATTTGTTGACTTAGATTTGTACTCAGTGACACAAAGCACAGATGTTTATCTCTTACACTGTGAAGAGTAATAGTATCAGGAGTGGGCATGAATGCAAATGCTTGTAATTGGATTTTATTCTGGCCATTTTACCTATCTGAAGGTAATGAGAATGGCTCTGCCTTTTTAAAATGTGAAATAAGGTTTTTGCCTGACTTCACATAACAGATTTTAAAGATTTTGATTTTTTAAATTGTTATGAGATGTAAAGTATTAGAAGATCAAGCAGACACTGCACGTATGGATTTAAGGGTTATGAAACTTAGGAGGATTGTAGTATGATTGCCTGATTTTCATGACATTGCAGATCTTGCAAAAACATAAAGGAAATGATAGGCTTAGAGCACTTAATCTGTAATATAAGACATATTTTAAAAGTCAGAGGCCTCTAAAGCAGCTCCAAAGGAGATTATCATATGCTGCAACTGCGGGCAACTCTGGGCTAAAATCAATCCCAGGATATAACAGAGCAACTCAGATGAAGTATTATGTCTTATTCCAAATTTAGCATCATAGTAGGGAAAGAAAAAGAGCCTGTGAGCTCGGATTTGAGTGCAGGAACTCAGGAATCTTTAGCGCCACAGACCCCCTGAGCTTTCTGGCTGGAAGAAGCCTCCTTAGTACCCTGATGAAAGAACAATGATTTTCTTGTCTGCAGACCCTATCATGACCAAACTTGGGGCTTTGCTTTATGAAATGATATCAGGTCACACCAGCATCCAAACTCACTACCCTTCCATAGCTTAAGGAAAATGACAGCACCAATTTTCAGTAGAGACAAAGCTTGAAAGTGTGAGCTTTGATTGAAAAGAGTTCAAGAACCGAAATAATTGAGCAGGAGGTTGGGAATAATATTGGGACTGTTATATGATAGACAAAAATTAAGGCAGACTTAGAAATGAGTTCCTCTTCGTCTTAGTACATGTGTGCTCTACAAGAAGTTTGCAGTCACCTGAGTGAGTAGGTTTGTGTATGTAACATATCTTGAATATTTTGTCATAAACGTGAACTGAAAGTAATAACAACAGTAATGAAACTAGGAAAAGGAGGTTTAGAGATGGAGAGAGGGAGGTGGGTGGGGAGTGGGGGGGGATTGAATAATGGGAGACACTTCCTTGAGAGCTGACAATTTATGGCATAGAAGTCACTGACCTGGCAGGAAAGTCTGGAGCTGAGCATCTGGTCATTTCTTGATTTGGCTTCTTTGACCTACAAGTCTCTTATTTCAGTCTGATTTTGGCCTCTGTTTCTTCCAATGACCTGTGTGTTCAGAGGTTTTTTTCTGAGCATCTCCAGTGTGACTCCCTTTCTACTCAGCCTTGTCGAATCTCTCCTTGTTCTCACCTCTTGAGATCAGGGACACAAATAACCCACCTTAAATACAGCAGGATTCTAGAAGTTCTTGAATACAGCATAAAAGTTTCAGGGAGAGATCCAAATTTCAGGATATGACTACCTAAAACAAAGTTCTGGTTCTTTCCACCTTGGCTGTGTTCTCCAGAAGATTTCTTTTTTGGTACCAGGAATTGAACTCGGGATCATGCACTTACGCCATTGAGTTATACTCCCAGCCCTCTCTAAGAATGCATTGAACAGTTGAATGATACTTGTAGTAAAGCAATATGATCTGCCCTGAAGGCAAAAAATTATAATCTATAAGAAAATTTCAGAGCCTTGTCCTTGCAGGCTAGAAATGAAGGTGGAGATGCCACGTCAGACTGGCCTCCTTAATTTTACTTCCCAAAATGGCAGCAGCCAGGTGGCAGCACTGGATTGACCTGGACAGAATAGATGCAATTTTCTTAATGGGAAGGAAAGTTGAGGTAGTAAATTAGATTTTATTGCTCTACATAAATATATGGCATTGGCTAATAAATAGATCCTGATCGTGGTATTCTAAAAGGCAAAATGAAGGACCATAATGTGATTTATTTGCTTTGTTTGTGTTACATCAAAATAAAGATAGCTACAAGTAGAAGATTGAACCTAGTCTCTATTATTGAGCCACAGCTGGTCATGTTTTCTAGATAGGCAGGTGAAGACACAGAGCCAACTAACTGAAAGGGGGCCAGTATCATGCAAATGTCCTTAACCCATAATCTCAATTTATATGGTTAATATTGTCCTGTTCCTTATGCAAATGACCTGAGGCCACCATGTTACCACTCACGCTAAGGAAGCTAGGGTTCATACTGTATTCTGAACATTGAGTAGAAAAAAAAATGGAGAGCCTCAAAGACTCTAAAAGGAATATGAAATGAAGATAACTGTGCCTCATGATATAGTGCTCAGATATTTCTAAAATTTCTGAGAATTTCCTCGGACAACAGAAATGTGAGACTGAAGATACCTATTACTTTAAAAGATAGGCATAAGTTTTCTGTCACAGATAGTAAGTCAGAAGATACAGATATTATTGATGTTGATATACACAGGTATCAGTACCCCAGAGAGGCACAAGGCATAGTGTGTATATGCACTTACAGTTCTTTCACCTCCCCAAGAGAGTGATGTCACCTATCTAGACTACCCTATAGTACACAGAACTATCTCTATACTGAATGCTAATTGGAGAGCCTTGACCACCACAGATCCCCAGCCTCATCCCCTAAAATCTGAACTTCTGCAGTGGTGCCTGAGGTTTATCCTGACTCTACTGCACAGTAGTGGGATTAGCAGAGCTCTATGGCCCAGGTACAAGCACACCTTAACCATGGACTTCTGTGACCCACTGCACATATCTGGATGAGCTAGCTGGGTTATATACTTAGGAATGGAAGAGTTACCATCCTCTGGGCCACATTTTAATGCAAGACACATTTTAATTTGAGGAAAGAGTCAGCAAATTAATGCCTTAGGTATTTCTTCCCCTGATAGACTGTTCTGAAGCATGTTCATTCCATAGAGTTTCTCTGGAGAAATTATGTTACTAAACAAATTGATTTCTTTTCTTTAGATATTGTGGCCCTAGGATAAGCATAATTTTATTTATTTGTCCTTTTCCCAAATCATTTCCTTTTTTTTCCCCTAACTCTCACTTTCCTGGGATTCTGTCTTTTAATTGAACATTAACACATAAATTTTACACCACATTGATCTTGCACAACTAATATTAATAAATATGATAGTGTTTTGGTTTAAATGTCTTAATATATGCAAAGTTTTAAGCTAACAACCAGCCCATACTAAACAATAGGTAAATAACAGCTACTTTCATGATTATTGTTAATATTCATATTGTGGTGAATTGACAACTTTAGATCAACTTGTAGCACCCAGCCGAGAGGAATCAGCTTGGTGCTGGCTGTGGGAGGCCCACCTGAGGACTGTGGCCAATCAGGAAGAAAGGAAAACTGGAGAAGAGGTGCTGCTATAGGGAGCTGTTGGTTTTCCTGGAAGAGCTTGTCATGCTGCTTTCCTAATATGAACTTACCTGTTCTTACCAGGGCAGGAGCTCAGGATCTTGTCATTGAGAATGGCACTTTGGGGGAGCTCCGGTCCTCACTTTGAGCATCGCTTCCTGGCTCTGGAGACAAAGATGGTCTACTGTTCAATATCCTAAAGAAACTTGTGTGGCTTTTCTGGTATGAACTCGGCTGTTCTCATTGTTGGAGGAGCTAAGGACCTCGCTGTTGCGGAGGATGGCTGTGGTACTTTGTGCGGGAGCTCTGGTCTTTGCTTTGAGTGTTGCTTCCTAGCTCCAGCGCAGATCCCTCAGCCTGCTCGCACAGATCCTTCATCCCACTGGCACAGACCTTCTAGCTTTTCTGCACTGCCTTCCCTGTGCAAATCCATGAAACAGACTTGCATGAGGCATAGTCACAGGCTCTAGGTCTTCAGCTGGACACATGCACAACGTTCCCATGGAATCCAGGCCCTCAGCTGAATTCTTTGGGTCTTTAATGTGTGTGGACAGATTTTCTGGACTCTTTGTTTTTGACTCTTTTGTTGACTATTATAAAATAATCCTATAAATTCCATGTTCTGTATTGTTTCCCTTGCAAACCCTAACTACAAGTATGAAGAGGTAAATTATGAGTGTGGTAAGGAATATAGTGATAGTAAATAGAAAAAAAGCAATTTCAGAAGTAACACTTGCATAATATGATTTACTTGCATGTTATCTAAAATAATCCTATATGATATTATAAATCAGTGAAAGTTTATTGGTCATCTGAGCTTTAAAAAAGAGCACATTCAATTTTTCATATTTATTCATTTGGTAAAATAGTAAATATACAAAATCAATATAGTGTAAAGCACACAAAATTTTTAAAGTAATTACCTGAAAGTCAAAAGTTTGGATCAGTGTTTATTGGTATACATACTGGTCTAGCACGCCTATTAATAAGTGATTAAAAGGAAATCTAATCCATAGAAAGTATTAATTATAACAATGCATGTAGGATATAGTTACATGTAAAAATTAGCTAATGTTTTCAAACTACATAAAACAAGGTCATATATTTCTTCAAATTGTCTACTGAAGTCTAATGCATATTTCAGAGGAAATCCCTACATGGTTCCAGAGTTTAAGTGTAGTAAGTCTTCAAATTTGTGAAAAAATTAGGCCAGTTTTTTCTTGCTCATGTATATGTATTTCTTGAAAAGAAGTATTTAGACAAATGTAGGAAGAGGTGAAAAAAGAAAATATTAGAATTACCAAAGAAAAAGATAAACAATTTAAATGGAATGACCAGACCATGAATATCAAATCATTTATACTAGGGAAGAAATAATCTTTTGACAATTTGACTGCTTTTAGATTATGAATTGGAGATTTGAAGAACTTGCTTTCTAAAGTATGAAATAGCTTCATTTTTCTTTTTAGCTTATCTTTTAATCTATGTAAGGCATTTTCAACATGCATATATAAGAATATAAAGATTTAAAAGAAAAACTTAAAAGTCTGCATTCCATCCTATCTTCATTGATTTTCCCACATTTTTTGTCTTTTATTCAATTAATTCTTGCATTGAATTGCATCCTTAAGTATGTAATCTCTTTTCCATGGGTAAAATATGATAAACATTTTTTTCTGTTGCTTAAGTATCTTTGACATGATTGTACATTTTTCCATAGTCTGTACCTAGTAGGTTCAATACACTCTATTTTATAAAAATCATCATTGTTAATTTTCTGTATGGTGGTTTTGACCCATGATAGTATAAACAATTTGATATTTCATTTTCCATTTTTTTTTCTGTGTAAAGTTCTGGGGTTGAACCAACCACCAAGCAAATGTATATAAGCTGGTATAGCTGAGGTGAAGTTTCCAAGGGTGGCGAGGCAATCGGCACACGTGGTCAATGATGTGCTTTCTTACCCTATCAGCTTTTGTTAGGCTGAAGGCAGCGATGAGGTGGGCACAGAGTAACTCCAGACTGTTCTTTCTTCCACGAAATGCTTTCCTTCAACCGCTCCTCCACTGGCGCAGGAATATTTACATTCCATGATGAAGTGTTCAAGCAGGTGACTTTGTAGATTCAACTTAGACGTTATGTTGTCGCCTCCAAGGATTTCCTCATAGGTATCAGTTCTCCTTAGTGGTTCCAGTATGTCCTGTGCTACCCATAATCCCACAGCCAGATGAGTAAATGCCGGTGACACACAGGGATACAGACTCGGCCCTAGATGCAGCAGTAACAGCTTGGCAGAGGTTGTTCTGCAGCTCCCACAATGCTTGAGGCTGACTTCTCACACCTTGATGCCATGTGCAGCTTTAATGATGTACATGAAGTTTTTGTCTCCCAAAAAGTAAATCTTAGTCTAAAACACTGATTGTTATCATAGCATTAGTTTCTGGTATAAAAATGTCAGTTAGGAAATATTAATAATTTTAAGCGGATCATATTTTCTCAAGCAATGTAACATATAAATATCAGTTGTGTGAAATTTTTCACAGTATGAGATGTATTGGAGTCCTATGTGAGCTTCACTGAATATTGTAGTTTTATTTTATTCATGAAAATATTTTTAGTTTAAATTTCATTTGAATCAATTTAATTGAAGGCTATAAGGGTGAAATTTCTTAAAATATTCATAAACTACACATTATGTTTTAATTTTTTGCTCTTTTTTTGAGACAAGGTCTCACTATGTCATTCAGACAGGTCTTGAACTCACTTTGTAGCCCAGGCTGGTCTCCAATTTGTAACAGTCCTGCTGCTGCAAGCCTCCTGAGTGCTGGGATTACAGGTGTGCACCACCATGCTCAGCTCCTTGTTTTAAATTTCTTTATCTCCCAAAAATTTGAAGCTCAGACTGTGGTATTCCAGGGTACAGAGGTAAATGGAAGAAAAAATTTAAGTCATTAACAAACTTTAGTATATATCATATCTTGCATAGGATAAGTTAGATATTACAAACGACTAGAAGTGATAGATTTTTTAAAATGTCTGTAAAAACAGCATTAACTTATCAACTTACCAGTGACAACTGACTCTGGATGGATTAGGAAGTTAAAGTTAATACACAATTAATGTATTGGAATTTTATTTTCAACTAAGAAATTTGATTGTTTCTTATTGAAAATGTTTTTTCACCAGAGGCATTTTGTCCATAACATTTTAAGAGGAATTGTTTCCTACCTTAGTGATACTTTTTATAGTATTTATTTTGTTGCTGGAGGTTCTGTTTAGCCTAGAAATTTTCCTGATTTATAGTTTCTACATTAGCTATATGTCTAGATTTTGGTCCTCTCACTGTCATTTATCATTCTAAGACTTTTCAGTGCAGATGACAATTATTATATAGCCATATTTCTAAACGCTATACAAATATTTATCAAATTTTATGGCTCTCAAATGGAAGTCCATAGCATTTGCTATTCATGTAGGTTGTTTGAGGATATTTATTTTTCCTTCATGTTTTATATTCTAGAACAATTCATAAATTAAATCTAAAACGAAAAAGATGACCATATTAAAGCTTTATATTGCTACAGAATGTCAGAGCCCACATCTGCGTTGACCATTACATTCCAAAACCATCATTTTCTCTTCTTTGAAAATTTTAATTTAGAATAATAATTTCCAGTTAAAAGTTTTTTTTTTTTTTTTATAGAGTATACTGCGATTGCCTGGAATATTAACTATAGCAAATGAACTTTTATTTAATATTGGAAAAATAACATTATAACCTAACATGCCATTTTAATTTTAATGGATTTATGAGAAAACAGAAACATTTAAGAGACAAGCAAGCTTTTTGTCAGCCTTTTATTGAGGTTACAAATAATTAAATAAGCAGCTTAAATTAAGAAATCTTTGTTCCGGTTCAGACTTTCAGAGGTTGCAGCCCAGGGTCAGCTCACCTCCCTGTGCGCCCGAGTGGGGCCTGCGCTGCGCGGGGAAGAGCGTGGTGGAGCCCGGATGTGATGTTATCGCAGTTGGGGCCGACAGTGAGGGCAGAAACCCGTCAGGAGGAGGCCAGGGAAGAACGTTTGCTTCAAGGCTGTGACCCAGAGACCTACTTCATCCGATTGAGCCTTGCCTCCTAATAAGGCCACTGAGCTACTCAACGGCACATTGAGATTGAGCTCTCAAAATCTATTCCCTCCCCAAACCCCAACTCTGAACATTGCTGCAGTTGTGGGACAACTCTCTGACGTAACCCTTGGGGTCACCAAACACAATAGCATTTTAATCAAGTGAACAGAATACCATGAAACATCATAGATAGTACGTATCTTTTTATTTTATTTTTAGAAATTTTATTTTAATGTTATTTATTTATTTATTTTTGTAACAGGAATTGAAATCAGGACTTGCGCTTGCCAGGAAGGCACTTGTACCCCCGAGCAATATCCCTGGCCCAGTACATATCTTTTAAAAATATCTTTTATTTCAAAACAAGTTCTACCTAAAACACTAAGTTGAGCAGTCTGGGTTTAAACATCCTCCTGCCTCAGTCACCTACCCCTAGGACTCCATGAAACCCTTCAGAAAGAAAACTTAGTAATTAATACAGCACCAAAAAGTGGGTTTTTTTTTTTCTTTTTTTTAAATGGTAGGAAAGTTTTATTGAAGGTGGAAAGAAAAACAGGCTCTACAGAGCAAATTTGGGCTAAGTAAAATTAGGGAAGGAAATACACCCTGCAGTGTGAGGAAAGGTGACCCTGCGAGGGCAAGACACAGCGGCCAGGGCTGTATTTTCAATATCATATTTATTGTTTAGGACAAATCTTGTTTTTGCAGTGTTTAAGTAAAACTTCATTAGAAAAATTTTGAGAATATTTTACCTTATTTTTAGTTGTTGTTCTTGTCTTTTTAGGACAGGCTTTCGCTATACATTTCAGCATGGCCTTGGACTCAGTTTGTAGCACAGACTGCGTCAAACTCACAGCTATCATCCTGCCTCAGCCTCCCGAGTGCTAGGATTATAGGCGTGCAGCACCATGCACCGTGAATATTCCAAATAACCACCTTTTTCAGTTTTCCATTTGGAGACATTCTACTACTTTGTTTCAGTATCTGATGGTCTGGTGTACAAAACTGAAAGTCTTAGTTAGAAAACTGTTGACAATGATCATGAAAATGATTTAATGAACAATAATAAAAAATTCATAAAATCAATGAATTTTTAAATTCAAGATAAAGTCTTCACTTGACAAGCAAAACATGGAAAAATATACAATTTTAGTATTGAAGGCAACACACATAAATTATTTTAAAGATTAAACAGTTATGTTACCATAATACTACAATTTTTTACTTTTAAAAGTATTTGCATATTGTTCATAAACTTTAAATCAGTAAAAAAACTTTAAAGCACACTAATACACATATCCAAATAATATGCAAAATGTTATTTCAAACTAATATACATTAATTAGGTATTAATATTTAGATGATATTTTAAAATATTTTCTAAAATTATTCAGATTCCAAGATGTAATTTGATTTGATTTGATTTTTTTGGCAGTACTGGGGATCAAACTCAGGACCCTGCACTTGCTAGACAGGCGCTTATTCCACTGAGCTATATCCCCACCTCCTCCAAGATGTAATTTTAACTTGCAAAACCAAGCTGTTATTCTATATTGAATACTATATTCTATAGTAAATATAGAATATTTTTTACTCTAGTTACTCTTGGGGACCTCTCAAAAACAGGAAATACAGTTTTCCTTCTATGTATTCATAATTTCTACTCATTCTATTAATGTACAAACACTATAATTTTTATAGTCTAGAAATTCTAATTCTCTTCATTTTCTTTACTTGCTACTGGCTTTACATATAGAAATTTAACATTTCTTTACAGGTCAATCTACATACTATTTTAGTCACTCAGACATCCTACTTAGACATTTTTTAAAAACAGCTGCATTGTATGGGAAATGATTAAGTCAACAAAACACTTGGACAGACATTTACATTTTAACTGAAGGAATCTTAAAATATTACATTGGCTCTATTGCCTAGAGATACAAATCATGTTTCAATATATAACTTTGGGAAGATCTTCTCAAAGGAAAATTAATACTGACAGTGAAACATTTGATATTTTAAAATAATAAATCTAACAAAACATTTTTGGAAGTTAATCATAATGATACTATATTATTACCATCATTTTAAAATATATTTTTAAAAGATTACTAAAGTTATTTATCATTGCTAAATTTGTTGAAAAGAAAACAGAGATCCACGCAGTTTGGACTATTCTATAAACATCACTGGGTTTTAAAAATAATTATGGAGAGTGGGAGGAGAGAAACAGTAACTTACCAAAACAGGGTGCTTAATAATAATTATTAACAAGAGTGTTCTGTGGAATAGTCAAACTTGTTTAGAACATTAAAACATCTTTAAAAATATCTTATAGTTTGGAGAAATATTTTTGCTCTATTTTAATGCAATATTGGCTTTTGGTTACTGAATGAAACTTGTGGAATTACATCTACAACACACCTAGTATACCTTAGCTGTGTTATATTCAATGAGGCCTCTAATTGGACCTTTTCTTGTCATGATATTGTATGAGGCAGAGAAAAATACTATTGAAGTAATAAAAATTCAAAACTTAAATGCATTTGCCTTAGAGCATTCATTTAGGAATCTAGAGCACATGCTCATCTGTCCTGCTAAAATTACTTCCAATATTTATTAACTTTTGCTCTCCTCTACCTAGGCACGAAGTGAAGCAAGTTTTGTTCTCTCTCTTTTCATTTCTCTTCAGAAGAGTGGCAGCTACAGAGATGTCAGTATATTTTCCTGACAAAATGACTTTAAAAAGTGACATTCATCTCAAGAGGGGAATTGCACTTGAGAAAAAGAGTGTCAATAAATGTTATTAGGCCCCCAAATATTAATGACAATCTAGAGTTATGAAATTAACTAGCAGAAATTTAAGTGATATATATTTTAGGATAACAACCAAATGACAAAGGAAAGCTCATGCATATACCAGGTTGAAATAAAATAATTCTAATTAAATATCCAATAAAGGCCTGTACACAACAAATTGGTACCTATTCATCATGCCAGTAGAATCAATTTATAGCAGATCCCATACCATAACACTTCCTGTGGAGTTTGTCGTTTCTTCACCACAATACCTATCATGTATGAAATACTATACCCCTTTTTCACAGATAAAAGCAGAAAAATATTGTGAACTCATTTATCTACGGGGACAAAGCTTATGGAATTAACTCACCATACATAAAAATAAGGGCATGTGCAAAATCTGGAATCTTAATCTTGATATCAGGAAGTAGTAGACAGAGAGCAAAGCTTTAAAAGGGAAATTGCACTTCAACATTCAAACAAGGCCTTTTACAAAATTGTAAGAGTTTCATAATAAATAAACCTAAATTATTGATATCAAGAGGAACTCACAAAAACGAAGGTAGTAGTTGGCCTTCCCTTCCTTTGGAATTACAGTTATATTTCTTTATGCCTACTTCATCAATATTTGTTGTACATAAGAGTATTGCTTTGTATATCAATTTATATTCTCTTACCCTGCTTTATTTTTTTATTACTAAAATTATATAATTCTATGTATTTTTTGTTATTATTGTTTGTGTCCCATTAATAAGTAAATTTCTGAAAAACAAGTTCTCTGAATTGCAAAACTTGTACAAAATTCAGAGTGAAACATAAACATTTGTAGACAGACATATTTCAGAAACTACACCAGAGTCACAAATTACTTTAAAAAAGTAGATCTAATAACAGTTGATACCAAAAGGATCTTGTACTCTTCAGAATCTATATTCAGAAAAGTTGTTTTACAAATATTTCAAGAAGTGTATGGTGATTTGAAGAGCTGGATAAAGAAAAAGAATGCCCAGCCAAAGCTTTGCATAACTAAGACCTACGACTAGTGTAAGATAACTGGAGTGTGATGGTGGCTCGTATTTAAGAAGCCCTTAACAGACCCGGGTCATACTTCCATTAGCTTGTTTGCAGTGTGTTCCGGTCTTTCAGCTCTCCTTATGTAGCTTTACTATTAAAAATATACATTTAAAGGCCTGGCAAGGTGCTGTACGCCTGTCATCCCAGCAGTCGGCAGGCTGAGGCATGAGGAGCACCCCCAGTTTGAGGCCAGCATGGGCTCCAGGGGAGGTTCAAAGCCAGCCTGAACTGCATAATGAGACCTTGCCTCAAAATTAAAAAAAAAATATGTATGTTTAAAACAAAATGTTAAGGAATTTATTTTTAAAGTGATGGAAGGACATAAAATAAAGAAAATACCCTTATAAGACAAAACTGGTTACACGCAATATGATTTTGAAGAGATTGTACCAAAAGCCAAAGTATAAGTAAATGTGTGAGCACTGAAAAGAGACCTAAGGATTGAACGCATAGGCAGATATTAAATACCTCACAATTGCGGAATATGGAATGCAGGGCCAAGACAATACTCAACAATGAACAGAAAATATTATGGTGTATATACATACCATGGACTACTACTCTGCCATGAAGAAAGACAAACTGGTGTCATCTGTAAGCAAATGGATGGGCTTTGAGGTCATAATGTTAAGTGAAGGAAGTCGACACAAGTTTAAATATCACATGGTTTCTCTTGTACGAGAAACTCAAATAATAGGTAAATAACAAAGTAAAAGATGGACATTAGGAGCTATGAAGAGATCATTCTCAAACTGGAGAAGCAAGGACAGGAAAAGTGAATGGGGAGGGAGGAGAGGAAAAAAGAAATTACGTGTGTTCTGTACCTGCAGCAAATCCACACAAGGAATACAAACATGATACACTGCAAGTACATTCTAATAAAGAGCACCAAAATGGATATGATGCAAGAAAGTTCCAGACCTTTTATAAAAGGCCTAATAGATTGGGTGTAAGAATATATTCTGATTATATCACAGTGCATGCAAATTCAAATTTACATTTCTGATATACGTAATGATTCCCTGTGCTCCACTATAGCTTTTTTCCTTAGTAATAGTTTTGACAAAAATCTAGCCCTATGTCGGTATATGGACACAGTTGATATTTCTGTTAGTATTTATGTACCCTTCCCATGTTTTTAGTTTACATCTTCACTCCTCCATGACTGCTTTTTAAAAATAAGACTGAGTTGGTTTCTGAGCAAGTTAGTCATTTGTAAAGTTCATTGCATGCAAATTAAGTGCATTTCAGCATAGTTGGAATTATATCTATAATATACTTATGTGCTATTTAATTTTTTATGTTTCTTTAAATGGACTATTTTTCATTATTTCTTGAATAAAATATTGTTTTCATTTGATTCATCTGGTATCTCTCTGTCTGTCTCTGCCTGTCTCTCTGTCTGTCTGCCTCCCTCTCAGTCTAGGTCTTTATATAGACATGATCCATTACCTCAGTATTGCCAGTGCATTAGAACAGTTTGCTTCTGTTTAAATGTCTTGCCTTTTGCATCATCATTCTAATGAATACAATGCATATATTTTGATTTCCATAAAACATGAATCTGCTGCTTTACTCAGTCAAAATCGATAAGCCTTTGTTTTCCCATATGGTTGATTATTGCCTGAAATATTTTTTGCCTTTTGATATTATAACATAATAGTGAAATTCTCTAATTTTATTATATGCATTCTGTATGTGTATTATAGCCCTGTCTTAACCGGTTATATTTTTCCACACTAACTGGAAAATTGGTGGATGCTATTTGCTTTCACATCTACTTTTTCTTAATATACCATACGTAAGATTTTGGTTTGTTTGCTATATTTATCATTTTATTTCAGTACTGAAACATTTTGTGTTAAAATTTAAGATTAGTTCATATTGTTTTCCACTATGTCACTTAATGGAGAAACTGGAGTGTGAAGAAAAGGGACTGAGCACTTTACTGCAACCCTTGGCTGCACATTCTTGGGAGTCACACGCAGCATGGATGGGGTTCACTTTCCCTCCTTTGCTGAAGGTTCTTGTCTCTAGGATTCTCAGCTTAGAGCTCTGCAGATGTTTCTGCTTCCTTATGCTGTGTATTCTGCAGGGGACCTGCTCTGTTTTCAGAGTATTTTCTTCTTTCCCACTGCTGTGTTACACAATTGCAACACTGTTCAGATGCACGAAGTACCCTTGGTTGCTATTTCTTAAGACTCCAGTCTTGCCAGAATATCCATCTCTGCTGGTATCTGTAGACAAAGTGCTCCCCTACCAAGGTCCTAGCCTGGATGTTTACTCGGGTACACCCAACACATCAACACACACAGGCACAGGCACAGACACACAGACACACAGACACACAAATAATACAGGTAATCAGTGTTCATGCTTTTACTTCACTGAGGATTTTATTTTACCTGTTGTGATCTCTGCTGCCTGTCACAAATAAATGAGAGAGAATGAGTCTGAGAGAGAGAGAGAGAGAGAGAGAGAGGGGTCGAAAACAATTCTTAAACATAATCCATGGCATAAGTGGCAGGCTGGATGCTATGTCTTTCTCAATTAGTATGTTGAAATCTAATCTTTTCAATATTCGGTGCATTCACACTTTGTAGTATACTCATGATATTGTCATATGCAACACAGGTGTGGAACTAAGCCATATTCAATGCAATGGATGAGTAACATGCACTTAATTTTCCACAAAAGATGGCAATATACCAATTTGTATGAATTTTTAAAAAGCAACATTAAACAATGATAGTACTTAATCATTAAAGGGAAGTATATAAATGTATTCAGGGCTATGATGATGTTCTAATTCTCTATCACTTTCTAGATAGCTGGATATGATTCAGTGCTTGAAAATTCATCCAGCCGAATGTCTCTTCCTTGTTCACTTTTATTTATACCCCTCTTGCCACTATCAAATTATATACAATTGATAGTGTTTAATATATTTTCATTAAGATTTTCAAACATTCATTATAATAACTGGAAATGTAATTTTAACAATTACCACTTCAGAAGGTTTCAACTTTTCTAAATACTGTCAAACTTCCCAGAGTGGATTTTAGATATATTTTGATAAAATTAAACCAGAAAAATATGTCACTAGGACAGTGTTATTATAGTTTGTAACAACATAGACATTCTACAGTGGATTGTAGGGAAATTGAATAATCTTAGGTGACAGGAAACTAGGGTGTGATAATTATCATGAAATACCATTCTCTAAAGAATATATGGGCCAGAAGCAGCCCTGCACCTTCTAGGAATGAGCATCGTTACTCAAAACTTGCACCTGCTCTCTTCCTCAGTGGAAAGTGTGCACTTGCCGCATCTTATCACCGCCACCACGCTCAGTTTTGTAGACTGCTCTAGTTATTCAGAATAACGAAGGAACTCAATATAAAATAGTAACACATACTTCATTATAATGAAAAGAACAATCTTTTACTCTGAAGTAAAATAATAAAAGACAAAGCCAAACAAAACTTGTCACTTCATTAAGAAAATATAAGCAAAAATAAAATATAAGAATTGGCTTCTACTTACATATTTCTAGTTATACTAAAAAGTAGCTATTTAAAAAGCACAATCATTTCACTCTCATAAGCTGTACCACTTTTTCTCATTAAAGAATAAACAGAGTTCTGAGGCTCACTGTACAACCTTTCTTTATGCAATTTTCCTATCTCTCCTCAAATTCTAGTAATCACTATCCTACATGCAGGTTAATCTTTTTTAATAGCACATGATAGATAACATTTGGATTTGTCATTCTGTCGGCTTATTTCACATGGTATTCCATTCACTCACTATAAAGGAAAGACAGTTGGACAACTGTTGTTCAGAATAACCTATTACACACTAGGTGTGGATACAGAAATGAGGATCTTGAAACTTTCAACTACAGAGAAAAGATGAGAAGAAAGAAATTCTAATCATCCTGATTGGATCAGTATGCTGTGTTCATTCATGGAAATATCACACAGAGCCTCATCAATATCTAGAATTAATACGTTTATAAAAATTAAATTAAAAATCAGGGTGATCACCTCTTAATTAATTACAGTGTTTATTTTATCTTTGCTGCTTGAAAGGATAGTTATGTGCTAACATAATTGAAAGAAAAGTAAACTGTTCTGGATTCTTCCACAATCCTGTGGCTAATGTTTCATTAATTTGTTAACAAATTAAAAATGGAAGATCTTTGATATAATGTTATAAAGGTATGATATAGAAAACATATCTTTTTGCAAAGCTATCACTTAAGACTTGTGAGCAGACTCAAGCTTAAATAATCACTTCTAACCAAATTTAGTACCACAACAATGGGCAGTAGTTCCCAGACACCATTGAATTGCAATCAAAATGTTCTTATTCCTTTTACACTTCAGAAAACTATGTGTTCTTTCAATGTACATTGTATTTGATTTGATTTACATTTTCAAGTGCAAAAACTAAGATTTAAATTGCTAAAATAGTCAGCATATTTAAGCACAGCCAATTTTAGAACTGATAGAGTATGTGGTTCACTCTGTTCCTTCTCTAAAATGCTTTCCATTGGAATTCACTGCCTTTATTATGATACATGCAGGAGACTGGAAGGAAAATGTTGACACTCTAATCAAATACCTTACACAAGTAAGAGTTTCCTATTAGCATCCAACGTTATCTCAGCCAAGCACTTAAACATATTCAATTCCAATAACAACCCCTACTGTTACAGGCTCTATTGTTGACTGGAAAATTACTTTGTTTGTTTTAAAAAACTGTTCTAAGTTTTTCCTGAAGTTTTACTTTACAACAACATCAATGATATGTTTATCAATAATTTGAAATATACTAGGAACAAGTCATTGTCTTTTATTTTTAATGAAAAATCCCAAGCAACCTGATTAGTATATTGAAAAGGATCATAAGCAAGAAACAGATATTATCCGAGTCAGCAAATATCTGAATAGAGTAGACAAAGAAAAAAAAGAAATTTAAGTTCACCTGAGGGGAAGATAAATAGAGCAACACATACGCTTCCACACAAGTGCATCACCAGCTAATAGCTATAAATTTGACCCACTTTCAAACGTACAAATAATGCTAGATTTCTTGACCAATTAATAGTAATACAATACACAGGATATAAAAACAATATTAAAAATCATAATACAGAAAACTTTTCCAAGGATGATCCTAGAAAATTAGAAAAATAAAACACCAAATGGAAGCCAACAAGTCCACAAAAAGGTATCAAAAGACACAGAGGAGCACTCAGTAACATTTAGACATTGTTCTACTGAAAAGGGCCTGACTTACATCTAAAATTTGATTAAGCTTGAATTCTGGGGTAAATATTCATTGATTTCTCATAAGTTCTATATTTTCCAAGCCAAGGTACATTACTTGGTGAACCTTAGTTTGGTCTTCACTTCAAATATAATCTGAAGTAAATTTGTATATAATTTGCTCCTAAGTCTCTAGGTTAAAGCTTATTTCTGTCTCTCAGCTGGTGCCTAATTCTAATTCCAAATGGGAGGTAGAGAGCTTGCAGGAGATGAAATTTACTTTATTCGATTTGCTTTGCTCTGGTTTCTGAAAGCCTGTAGTGACACTAGATGAAGATGCTCTGAGTTATTATCCTATTTAATATTAAAGAAATATGAAGGGATTGGTGTCTTTTCTTTCATTTCTTTTTCAGAAATAGGTCAACTCACAGAAGAAATAATTTTCATTAGTGGTCTAAGAAAACCATGTTTATTTACTTTCACATAAGATTGTGTACACATACGTTACTCACTTACAGGGAAATTTATAGCATCTTAACTACTAGCACTCACTTTCCTATGAAACAACAGCTTTATTACGGCCCCGAAGGCTTGCAGTTGCGCACACAGGCCAGGTGTCAGGGTTCGAGGGCAGTGGCACTAAGGGTGTGCAGAATGTCCTGTGGTCAGTGTGGAGGGAGAGAAAAGGAGAGCGGATGAGCATATTTTGCTAGGCTACTTCTCATTTGGTTTCATATGTATTGTGAATGTCATCATGAGACAGTATTGCACCAGGTTTTGGCTTCTGTTGAGGCGTGAAGCATCTGGCATTGCCATCGTAAGTGAACGGGAGACTCACTCTCCATACTTACAGAGTAAAATCAGCTCTTCAGCAGTAGAGTGGATTTTTGAAATCAGTTCATCACCCTCTGGATTTTTTATTTCAACATCGTTGTCTTAGTTACTTTTTTTGTTGCTGAGAAAAAATAACCAACACCCACATATGAAGGGAGGAAAGATTTATTTAACTCACAATTTGTAGAGGTTTCGATTCATAATCAGCTGGGTCCAAGGTAGGGTGGCACATAGCAGAGGGACAACCGTTTCTGGTGATGGAAAAGAACAAAAGTAATATGCAAGGGAAATGATAAGCCTTCATATTGTATCCGGCCGACTGGGCTTAGGACAGTGCCAATCCGACCAGTGGCCTGATCCAGCAATTGCCCACCCTTAAACAATCCCAGCATTGCACTAAGAATCAATCACACTCTAGATTCAGCCACCTCCAAAAATTCTGTATGAACTCTGTATGAATTTTTGGAGCGTTGGGGGGCATCTAGACACAAACCATAACAATTATCTGTGGGACCAGCCACATCAAGAGTCTACAACTTTGCAACGCTTACTTTTACTAAGTAAGTAATAAATCATCCGCCTTTAAAATACGTTTGTTGTGTCTCCGCAACAGCTGAATGTATCAGCATTATTTGACACTGGCTTGCAAGAAATAGCACTTGGATGCAGTGTTTAAATACTTCTTCGTAAAGGGGAATTTCTTCACCAAAGAGAGTTATTAAGTCATGTAAGTAAGAGACTTTTAATCAATACAATAAAAATGATGCAAATTGAGAAAAAAATACAAAGATGAAATGTAGAATAATGTGACTTTTTAATACTGTTTTCAACTTAATAGGGAATCTCTACCACTCTAGATTACTTAAAAAGGATAAATCTCTCTTCCTCTTTACTCTGCAGAGTTTAGAATGCATATGAAAGAAATGATAAATTTTGTACAGTTTCATCTTAAATACAAAGAAAACTGTATTACACATCACATAATACTTGCAGATTGCTGAGCACCCTGAACAGCAATGTTTCTCAGAATATTTCAAAGCTATTTTAATTAAAATTAGGACTTTGAGAAAGAAAATCATCACTATTCATCTTTCTATATATAGATGATATAACTGTTTAAACAAATAATGGAAATGAGGCAATGCAAAATATAGCTTCAGAACTAATGAGAGAATCTCATTTCTGAGTTCATTGCACTATCATTAGGAAAGAGTTCGTTGCTGGAATGAGAACTACATGAAGGAGAAAAATTAAGTGATTGCCACTTCACTCCGGAGTAAAATATTTAAAGATTTTGACATTACATGAATTATTCAGCGTTATGTTTGAAGTAGGACTTAGTGATCGTAAGTGATGTTAAGCCTGACTCTCCAGCATTGCTTTGAAAGCACCTTGTTGCAGGTCTATATCACCATGATTGCCATCTCTGGTTCTTCACTTGCAATTGACTATGTTGACAGTTTCTGGAGTCTAAAATAATGAATGCAGTAAATAGAACAACAAATATCTCAGGTTTTGTAAACCATGTTTTCACAGAAGATTGAATTAAGTCACTTAATGTCATTGCCTAAAAGAAATGATATTATGATTTGCAAAATACTCTTATGCTTTTTCCAAGTATATTTCTTATGTTTTTAGATATGGTCACATATATTTAAAGTATATTTAATTTTTTGATTGTTTTGAATATCTGTTAAGATAATACTTTGATATGTGCTAGGTAAATGCTATAAAATATTGAATTAATTGCTATCTAAAATGTTTGTATAAGCATAGTGAAAATTACATAGCTACATCTCACCATTTACAAATGATATTTGATGGATGCTTCCTGAGAACACTGAAGAAAGAGAACACTTGAAGAAAGTAAATGGGGGCTGGGGATATAGCTCAGTGGAATAAGCGCTTGCC
Organism: Dinomys branickii; assembly: GCA_004027595.1. Lineage (NCBI taxonomy): Eukaryota > Metazoa > Chordata > Mammalia > Rodentia > Dinomyidae > Dinomys > Dinomys branickii. The sequence continues at coordinate 111,127 of PVLD010004974.1, forward strand.
TAGCAAGCGCAGGGTCCTGAGTTCGATCCCCAGTACCGCAAAAAAAAAAAAAAAAAGAAAGTAAATGGTTCTTTAATGATAAGTAAAAAGCTGATCATATAAAAATTAATTTATATGCAAACATTTGATTCTAAAATTACTCAACATGTAATAGGATGTCTTTTAGTAGTACATCATAAACATAACAATTAATTAAAAATATGTGCAAAGAATAAAAACTTTAATCACTTTATAGGCTCTATTTCAATTTTGATTTAGTAATTATTATTCTTTTTATAAGTGCAATCATAGTGAAGACACCTGATAGTATTCCCACTTTTTTTTTTTGGCGAATCAGGGATTGAACTCAGGACCTTGCCCTTGCCAGGCAGGCAGTTATTCCACTGAGCTATATCTCCATTGCCCAGTATTCCCACTTTTTAAAGTATTATTATATTTGTTGTCACATCTCAGTACTAAAATGATAATTTTATAAACTGATGGAAGAACATTGAAGCATTCTCAGTTGTCATCTGTACTACACAAAATAAGAGTAAAAACTTGAATTTGTTTTCCAAGATATTCCTGCAAGTGTGCATGTGTTTAGAAGAAAGACTAGGATCAAAGCAAGACTGGAAAACATATCCTGCATTAGGAACAATTTGATCTGGGCAGTGTATCGACTGACTTTACAATATTGTGAAGTAAGCAAGGTCTAAATATTTATGTAAATAAAATCCCTGAAAAATTGTACCCAATTCACTCAAATTATATCATACAACATTTTACTGGCTGGATAAAGTGTAATGTACTATACATTTCATAAATACATTTAATTTTTGTAGTGATATTGAAACTGGGTGTCTCACTAAGAACATCCTATACAAATAAGTGAGAAATTATAGTTTTTAGCTCATTATAATTTTTTGTTTACTGATTATTTCTTTTATAATAAGAACATTGCTAAACTACTTGATTTCACTTTTTGGCTGATGCTTTTTTCGTTTTAAAATACTCATTATCTAGCCTTAATTGTAATTTTAATTTTCCTGATATTTTAAAATATATTTGCATTAAATATTAATATATTAACTATTAACAATTAATATATTAACTTTCTCCATTGTTTTCGAATTACCTGACCCAACCCTATCGGAATGAAATTGTATGATTGGCAAGATTTCCTTGCCTTGTAGTAGATCCAACATCTTTGTCCCTTTGTCTGTAGTGGAATTCTCTGCTGATTTGCCAGTGAGATCTTCCATATTTCAGCCAGAAGAATGCACTATTTCCTCTGGGATAGCAGTTTGAGTAAAGCACCGATGCTCTCCTTTATTCTGATTGCTTGTGACTTACATCTTTTTGTGACACATCTGTGTATTTACTAATTCAAATGTCGTAGAAATATTTGTTTAGGTTGAATGAATGACTGAATGCTAACTCTCACTACAGGAGACATCGGATCATTAGACAAAAGCAATAGAAAACCATCTGCCCTAAGGAATCAGTCACTTTTTCCCGGTGGGAAGACTCTCATACAGAAACTAGCACAGACTGGTACTGCTGGAGAAAGTCTAGAGCGGTGAAGCTTAGGAGTGCTGCCCCCAGGGATGTCAGAGTCCGCCCCTCCACTGAAGGCAGTCTTCAAAGCTCACTGAACTTCAGTGGAGTTCCTCCAGCTTCCTCCAGTGAGCTTCCTCAACAGCACTTGATTCTAAAAGTTCACTTCAAAGAACTTCTTACCTGCCACCTTCTCAATAGACTATGAACATATATGAAAAATTATGGTTATCCCTTCTTTCCTAACTTCTACTGTTTTAAAATATTCCAGGAACCCAGACTTTGAAGCTGTTAGTATCATCTCTGCCAGGCAGAAGAAATATTTAAAGGAATTTTTATGAGGATTTAAGATATTCTCCATTCCCTAAAGTAGTCCTGTAGGTAAAAACTTGGATTACTTTTATTTTCAGACGGGGATGCCGAGTGATAAGATGATTCCAAACAAAGGAGTTTGGTTCCAGCATCTAGGACAGTCATGGCGAACCTTTCACAGAGCAAGTGCCAAACCGTGGTCCAAAATCTTTTTATTTTTCACAAAGTGGTAACACTCCTGTTACACCTGAATACTGAGGACTTCGTTAAGAAAAACAGCTCTACGTTGACACCTTTTGTCTTAATAGAAAAACACAACAATGAACATTGCATAGGTTCGCTGCCACTAGTCTATTCACTTAACCACCCTAAAATGTGAACCATTTACATAGCATACAATGGCATTAACTGTGAGCACTGCTGTGAATATATACGTGATCACCAAATTGTACATGCATAATCGCTTCTTTAAAATAGGAATTCAGTTCATTTTATGGAGCAAGCCAGCCCATGTATCAATTAGAAGATTTATAGTATTAAAAATACCAATCTTTGACTTATTAGATTAAAGTTAATTTTAAAAGATTCTTGACTGGTATATTCCACTAAAGGTCAGGCAAGCTCATTTCCTATAAAATTAATTGTTGGTGTTGTTCAATCAGTAGATTTGTTCCAAAATATTCTAGCACATGCATATGATAATTCTATTATATATTCACTCATAAATTCATAGTGATATAAAAGATATTTGACATAAAGTTATGTTCTAAGAGCAACAGAAGAAACAAATTTTCAAGGCAACCTATTTTATGATAAATCCTCCATGCATAGAAAGGCAATTCTGGCATAATTCTAAAGGTATTAATATTAATTTTATACACACAAAAATGTAATTCAAATTTAGGACATTGGGGTGATAGTACAATATTAAGTAATTTTGCCATCTCATATTATGTAGAGATTCAACAGCTTAATCTACCTAAAAGAAAACTATTGCCAGAATATCTTTCCAACGTCAAGGGGTTTGATCAGTCTGTTTATAAAAGCAATTTGAAAATCATCTCCCTGATTAACTACACTTCCCAGAAATTTCAAACTATGTTATGAGTCAGATGAGTTGGCAGTGATGTGCGATTCCTTTCAGAATGAGTTCATTGAGCTATTTATAGAGAAAAAGGAGATAAGTACGGAGGTGCCTGTTGCATTTAACTTGTATCAATTATACTACATTATACTTCCCATTCATATTGATAAAATATAACTTTAAAGATATTTATTTATGTGTCACATACATTATAACTACCAATATTGTGTATCTAATACTTAGGAATGTACTGTTGCAGAATTTGATTTCAAAGTTACTTTCTATCAAACTAATTTGCCTACCGCTGCGAAATTTTATGAATTGGGGGTGTGGTTTGCCTAGCATTCATAAGGCAGAGTCTTTCATTCCCTGCACTGTAAAATAAAACAGAAACAGAAATCCTGAGTATCTAAAGTGGCTTTACCCACTGATACTGGCCCTGGACTCGACCCAGTCCCAAGATGCACCACATCGGGGCAGAGCCTGGTGCTGTGCAGGAGCAACCCGGGGACTCCACCGGACCCCTGAGGGCCTCAAGGTCTTTTCAGTGGGGTGCTGGTCATAGTGTGCCGGTGGTCCCTATGCACCGTCTTGGAGGTTGGGTGCTTTGCCACCTAGTGCCATAGTAATTTGTGTACACCCTTGTATGTTGCCACATAATTTGAAGTGGCCATGTGTCTTCCCAACGTGAGAGCCCAAGGGAATGAATAAAATCAAACAGTACAGTTATTATCAGAGGGAAAATGACTACTAGGGTGGGGGAACAACAGAGATGACGGTGGTGAAAATTGCTTAATCAATTGTACGTGCCTTTCTTTGTATAACTGAGTAACCAATTTAAAGATAACCTTATGTAATACAGCAACCATTGTTGATTCCCCTCTATCTTCTCTGTAATCTGGTATTTCCCTTTCTTTGTGTGTGTTATATGTTTCCATTCTTTTGTCTTTAAAATAAAAAAATAAATAATAAAGTTACTTTACTTTGTAAAAGCAGGATTTCAAACAAATGAATGACTAGTTTAGAGAAGACTGTTTAATACTGTGTTTATGGGACTTGGGGTGCAGCTCAGCAGTGCAGTGCCTGTCTGGCAAGTGTGAGGTCTTGCGTTAGTGTCCTGGTACTATATTTACATACCCCTTATCCTAAACACCAGAAAGCCACAGGGCTTGAAATACATTAGAGGCAGCCTCCCTACTGCTCTCTCTGATCTGTGTAAACCTTCTGATGAGATGTCACAAATATTTGAAAAATCAAATCATTGCAGAAGAAAATATCCCAGAGATGTTCTACGGAATACTGGTGTAAAAGGTGACATAAATAATTACTCTTGTAGAAAATTTAATGTCCTCAGTCAAATATTTTGAGTAAGTTTACTTATTACACCTACTTGGAAATTTAAAATATATGTTCATCTACCAAAATGTCTGAGAAGTCTTGATTAGGAAAATTAATAATTATTTAAACTTTTTGTCTCAAACTCCACTAGCAAACCATATAGTATACTACCTCATTTACTTTTCACAGATATTTGAGATGCACAGTGTTATCCATTATTTATTGAAATTTGATTCACGAGGTAATTAATCAGCCCTCACATGATGAATTGAAGTATGTGGAGAAACGCTTTGTTACTGTGTTATATCATCTTGTGAGTCATTCTGTATTTATAAATGAAGTAATTTTCCATAAATTCTGTCCAATCGGCCTTGATCTAATTCCTCATCTGAAGTACACAACTTCTTATGGTGATGGTTCAATTTAAGGAAAGGACGATAGCTCTGTAATGAAACACTTTGTAAAGAACGTATAGGTGAGGTACTGGAGCAGAATGCAAAGGCTGATACAGTTTTCACAGTTGATATGAAAGTTAATATGAAGGCTAGTAGTTAATATGAGGAAATCAGCAAAAGGTTTATACATAACAAAATGAAAACGGACATTAGCATGAAGAATTCCTGAGGGAAAAAACACTTTGAAGTAATTATACATCAGACAATGAAAATACGTTCAGACTGGGCAGGAGAAAGATGCACAAAGGCAGACATTTGAATCTGATGAGTGTTGATGTGAATGTGGAGCAGAGATTTGACTACTTGATGCAGTGCTGTAACATTAGAGATGCCAGAGGCATGCAAGTGTAGTTGAGGGTGGATGAATTCATTGGGAAATGTCTCCAGAGTCACACAAAAAACTTACACAGTTTTCGAAATGTGAATTTCCTGAATTGTTTTTTCTTATTCAAGATATTATGTGAGGGGAAGTACAGAGTTCTACATAATCAGGGAGAATGTATGGAACTTTAATTTTAATTAAGAATATTGCTTATATCTACCTGTTTTATTTTTTTTACTTTTAAAAAAATAAAAGCACAAAAACATATTAACAAACAGACACAAATTAGCATAAAAAATGGTACAATCACAACTGATCTACAGACAAGGTGACATGATCTCAACAGTGGTTATTGTTTTATCCATTGATATCTTCGGAGTGTATATAAATGAACCATATACACACATGCAAAATTGCTCAGACAATTAATACTCTCAACAATAGAAAAACACAAAAAACAAAAATACCAAAGACAGAAAACAAAACAAAAAAAAAAAACCCACCAATAGTTGCTGCTTTGAATATTGATATCTTCGAAGTGTGTGTTCAGGATAACACATACAGACATACAAGATTGATCAAATAACCCGTCATCGATTATTCCTTAGCATTAAGTGATATAATACAATAGAACCATGTTAGCCCTCCTGCATATATGTATATTCATATATACATACATACATTTTTGTCTCTTTCTTTTCTCCTTTCCCTCGTCCCATCTGTTCTTTGTTTTTGAACAGATTGCCTTCATGTCTCTTAGTTTATATTCCCACCCTCGGGTTCTTACACCAGTGATACAATAAGTTGCCTGCACATGTACCGCTGATTTATTTCACTTATGAGTATGGACTCCAGTTTTGACCACTTGCATACAAAGTCCCAAAAACTGTCTTTCTTTATAGCTGAATAATATTCCATTATATAAAAATGCCACAATTTTTTAATCCAGTCTTCTGTGGATGGACACTTCGGTTGCTTCCACATTTTAGCTATTACAAATTCTGCTGCTATAAACATGGGTGCACATATATCAGAGTGATATGATGTTTTCAGATCTTTTGGGAAAATACCCAGAAGAGAAATAGCTGGTTTGAATGGAACCTCTGGACCTAGTTTGCGGAGAAATCTCCAAACGGCTCTCCACAGTCGTTGCACCGGTCTGCATTCCCACCAGCAGTACAATAGAGTCCCTATTTCTCAACAGCCTCGCCAGCATCTGTTATTGGATGACTTTTTCATACTGGCCAGTCTTACTGGGGTGAGATGAAATCTCGATGTTCTTTTTATTTGCATTTCGCGAATGACTAAGGATGTGGAACATTTTCTCATATATTTATTTGCCATTTGTATTTCTTTGTCTGAGAAGTGTGTATTCATCTCAGATGCCCATTTCTGGATTGGGTCTTTGAATTTGGACAGGTACATGTTTTTTAATTCTTTGTATGTTCTAGATAGAAGACCTTTGTCCGAGGGACAGTCAGCTAGGATTTTTTCCCAATTTGTGGGTTTTCCTTTTACTTTGCTGGTGATTTCTTTAGATGTACAAAAACTTTTCAGTCGAATGAGGTCCCAATTATTGATTCTTTCAAGTGTTTCCCTTGCAGCTTCATTTTTGTTCATGAACTCTCTGCCTACTCCTAAGTCTTCCAGATTTTTACCTACCTTCTCTTCCAATATATTTAGAGTTTCTGTTGTAATGTTGACATCTGTGATCCATTTTGACCTGAGTTTGGTGCATTGTGATAGACTGGGGTCTATCTTCAGTTTTCGGCAAGAGGCAAGCCAGTTTTTCCAGCACCATTTATTAAACAGGCCTTCTTTTTTCCAGTGGGTTTGGTTGACCCCTTTGTCAAATATTAGGTAGCTGAGTGGGATTTTCGTTGCCGTTGCATCTTCCAGTCTGTTCCATTGATCCTCAGGTCTGTTTTTTAGCCAGTACCAGGTTGATTTTATTACAGTAGCTTTCTAGTATAATTTCAGGTCAGGGATTGTGATTCCACCTGACTTGTCCTTATTGCCCAGGATTGCTTTTGCTATTCTGGGTCTCTTCTGGTTCCAGATGAATTTGAGGCATATTTTCTCTA
>PVLD010004975.1:0-118243 GCA_004027595.1 Dinomys branickii
TGTTTTCAGATCTTCTGGGAAAATACCCAGAAGAGGAATAGCTGGTTTGAATGGAACCTCTAGACCTAGTTTGCTGAGAAATCTCCAAACGGCTCTCCACAGTGGTTGCACCAGTCTGCATTCCCACCAGCAGTGTAATAGAGTCCCTACTTCTCCACAGCCTCGCCAGCATCTGTTATTAGATGACTTTTTCATACTGCAGGCCTCTGATCTTGACAAGGGTGCAGAGCTAACGGTCCGTCACAGAAGCCCTGGCATCTGTGTCTCTCTCACACCTCCCTGGCGTCTGAGTCAGGCCAAAGTCCATCCCCAGGACCACAGCAAGGGCCTGCTTAGGCCACCCACAGCCTCCCCACCATGCCCTCAAGGTCCAAGTAGGGCCACGTGAGGCTTCCGTGCTCCTACTTAAACCAGGCAGGAAGCTTCCTGGTGTATTTGGGATAAGGAAGCAAACTTACTATGACCATGAAGCCTCTGGGTGACATGATCCTACCCTTTCCTAGGCTTCATCTGGCCTCCGGATATCTCCACCCGTGTGCGCCCCGCCCACATCTGGCCCAGTTGCCATTTGTGAATGAATGAAGGTTAGCAAAGTGCAAGGGTGCAGAGGGCTGTGTCTGGTGGTCCTTGGTGCTCTTTGCTAAATAGCCAGTTCTTCTACCCACACTACAGGGTTGCACCAAGGTCTCCTTAGGTTTGGGGACGTGTGACTGGCTAGCGAGTTATAAACTACAGTGATATGGATGTGCTTTTTCCCTGTGGTCTGGTGACTGCTTCTGCCATCTGTGTCCTTGCATCATTTCCTAGGCTGAATCCCTTGATGGCCCACGATGGTCCTGTAGTTCTCGTGGGAATCAGGCCTTTGTTTGAAACATTTGGGGTTGTTCATTACTGCAGCATAACATGGCCTGGCCTGACTGCTGCATAGACCAGGTGAGTGGTCTAGGCACAGACAGAACCACATCTTGGGAAGCAGCCAGCAGGACCCTTCCCATGCACCAGTGTGAGCCTATGGGGATGGAGTGAAGTGATGAAGTACTTGCCTGGCGTACATGAGGCCTGGCTTCCAGCCTTTAGGGACTGGCTGCTGTTAGGAGAAAGAAGTCCTTCTGCTGCCCAGTGGTCTCTCCCACTATTGCCCTGGTCCACCTCCTGAGGTACTTTCCCTGTGCTGTCCCCTCTGCCCCTCTCCTAGTAAGACTCCCCACCTCATCTCTCTGCTTCTCATCCCCTGTTCAGGGAAGCTCCCTGTGGATCATGTGGAACCCTCCTGTTTCAGCCTCTCCTGGAATCTGGTGGATGCTGATCTCCATAGAATTTGCCATTTACGGGTGTGATGAGAGAGCTGCAGTGTGGCTCTGCCACCAGACTGTGAGCCCAGAGCACACTGGCGTGGGTCACCTTTGGTGGGGCCCAGGTCAGTGTGAGGGATGGCACTTCCCTGGGCTGTAGCGGGTGGTGCAGCTGGGGGGAGGTGTCAGACAAAGCAGGTGACTTGTAGGGCAAGACAGGAAGCCAGAGTGCATGCAGGGCTGGCACTGCACTTCTGTAGCAACCTTCTCAAGAGACCTGACAAGGCTCTGGGGAGAACCACATCAGTCCTCTCCCAGGGCAGCGCCCCTCAGAGACCTGGCCACTTTGCCCCAGGCCCTGCCCCTTTCAGTGCAGCCACCTCTAATAGGGTCACACCAGGTCCAGGTTGCCCATATAGACCCTATGGGGGAAACTCACACCTTAGCCATAGCTCACACTCTGCAAAAAACAGCTCCACAAGGCAGAGGGGAAACTGAGTTTCCAAGGTGAGGTAAGGAATCCAGGGCTCATAGCCTGATCAGGTTTGGGAACCTTGGGAGTGTGATGCCAGCTCCTTTGGGATGCCATCCTGGAGTGAGGGCAGAGGACCCAGACCTCTGGGACCACCCTGTGGGACTGCATGTGGCACTATAAGGCAGTGGTTGACACCCCCTCACCCTGGGGTCTGGGCTTGGGGCTCCCAGGGACTGGGTGCCAGGCAGGTCCAAAGCTAGAAGTGCATCTCTGTCGCCTGGAGCCTGAGTGTCCTTGGAGGCCCCAGAGCCCCATGTTCTCAGAGTGGGGCCCAGGAGGGGCTTCCCCACTGTGGGCCCAGGGGCTGTACCAGAAGAACAAACCATGTAGAAAGAAAGGGGTAAAAAAAGAAAGAAAAAGAAAACGCGCTGTTATTTTTAAAAAGCCTATTTCCTATTGCAGATTGGTATCTGGGTTGAAAGGCAGTGTTGACACAGTGCAGTCACACTCGGGGTGGCGTCCCCAGCCAAGTCTCTGCAAGGGGAGGCCCAGGCCGGTTTCATTCCATCCTGGTCCCTACAAGCCCAAGGCACTTTGCTGGATCTTCCCTGGGGCAGTCCCACTGCTCGGAAGCAGAAGCCAGGCACCTTGGAGGAAGCTGCTGGCCCCCAGAACAGAGCCTGGGCCCGTCCTCTCTGACCTTTCTCTCCCTCCTTCCTCCTGGAGATGATCACCAAGCTCCCATCCTTTCCCCTCCCTTGACTATCACAGCCACCTCCCTGCCGTGCCCTTGCAGTTTCTAGAATGTAGATCTGGACACTGTGTTTGCTGCCTCCTTATAAAACCCTCTCTGGTGCCCTGTCATAGTTTGGGGTTATTTGTAAGGGAAACAATATAATAGAGGACATATGTTTCATAAGATTATTTATAATGGTCACCCAAAGAATCTTATACAAGAGAGTGCAAAAAATCTGTCCACACACTAAAGACCAGAGAATCCAGCTGAGGGCCTGGATCCTGTGATAATGTCCTGCATGAGTCCAGCTGAAGACCTAGAGCCCATAACAATGCCTCCCATGAATCAAGTGGAAGCCCAGAGCCCCTGACAATATCTTATGCAGGCCTGTTTCACAGATCTGCACTGGAAGGCCCAAAGGTCAGTGGTAGAATCTAGAAAGTCTGTGCCAGCCGGATGAAGGATCTGTGCTAGCAGGCTGAGGGATCTATACTGAAGCCAGGAAGTGTCGCTCAAAATAAGAACCAGAGCTCCCCTGAAAAGTACCACAGCCATCCTCAGCAATAGTGAGGTCCCAAGCTTCTTTAGTGATCAGGAAAGCTGAGTTCCCATCAGGGAAGCCAACGCAGCAAGCTTCTCCAGGAGACCGGCAGTGCACCATCTTCCCCTCCGGAGCCAGGAAGCGATGCTCAAAGTGAGGACCAGAGCTCCCCCAAAGTGAACCACAGCCATTCTCAGCAACAACAAGGTCCCAAGCTCCCTGGAGGATGAAAACAGCCAAGTTCATCAGGAAAGCCAGCATGACGAGCTCCTCCAAAAGAACCAACAGCTCCCTACAGTTTCTACCAGCTCCCACCAGCCTTTTTTTCTTCTCCAGTTCTTGCTCTTGTGCTGCTGGAAACAATCCCCAGATGGGCTTCCCACACCCAGCACCACGCTGACTCAGTTCAGCTGGGGGTTATACGTTGACTACCAGTTGTCCATTCATCACACGCCCTATGGCCCAATGGACAGAGGGTAAACTGCTCAGCACAGTGGTCAGGGAAAGAGGACCTGCGAGGCCAGGAAACAGGTTGGTGGGGCCAGCACCATGCCCTGCAGAGGACATGGGCTTCAAGTTCCATCTTGTTTCTGCTGTCCCTTGATGGTGGCCTGTTCCCTCTGCAGAGCTGGGTGACAGCAGTGGGGGCCAAGGGGTTGCACAGGCAGTGCCCAGAAAGAGGCACTGAGCACCAGGCAATGGCTATGTGGGGCCAGCTCAGGGGGCACCAGGAAGGGACTTGTCGTGTGTCCCTGGCTGGGGACAGCAGTGCCTGAGAATAAGACAGTGCATTTATCACAGTGGCCTCTGTGCTTGAGGTGACCTAGCCACACCCTCAGCCCCATGTCACTCCCCTGGCTTGTGTTCAAGGCAACTATTTAACCTGTCAGGGCCTCAATTTTCTTTCTGTAAATGGAGATGGGATGTCAGCCCGCCCCTCTGCTTTTGGGGACACATGAAAGACTGTCTCCTGGGGAACGGTACCCCGCTGGAAGGAACAGGTAGGGAGGCAGCAGGGCCCTCAACCACGAGTTTGCTTCCGCACCCACTTATGGAAGAGGACACTTGGAGCCCAGAGGGGCTAAGTGGTTGGCTCAAGGTCACACAGCCCTATGCCAACCTTTCCATTTTCCCTGAGAAATCCACTTTGATGGAGGATGCTCCTAGTTCTCTAGGAAGGCCAGGAGCAGTCCCAGGGGAACCTCTACTTGTCTTAGGTAACATTCCCAGTACATTTCGTGGCTTTAAAAACAGGGTTGAATTGGTGAGGTCTTGGGGAGCCTCTCGGGCTTCAGGGCTGTTCTTATCCCGGGAGCCTTAGGGACAGAGCTGGGAGGCCAATTTGGACAGATGGAAGCCTCCAGGAGAACGATACCTGCGGAGGGAAAGGGGAGCTGCAGGGGTGGCTGCCCAGGACGGGTGCCCAGCAGTGAGGCCTGTGGAGCCTTAGAGGGGGAGTGTCTTGGTTACTTTTTTCTCGTTGCTGAGACAAAATACCCAACACCCAAAATGAAGGAAGGAAAGGTTTATTTAGCTTACAGTCTGTGGAGGTTTCAGTCCATACTTGGCTGGTTCTGAGGCAGAGTGGCACATGGCAGAGGGCAAACTGTTCATGGCGGCAGCACACAGCAAAAACAACCAGCAAAAGGGAGGAATGGCTGCAAGCAGCCTCCTCTTCTCCCCTACATTGTAAACAGGCTACCCCGACCCAGGGGACATGTAGCTCTCACACAATCTCCATGCCCTCCTTTTCTATAGGCTCAGGTTGTACATGAAGTAAGCACTCTGGCTTCCTGCTGAATCACTCAGTTAAACCTCCAGATTCCCCAAGTTGACACAATGTATCAACCATAACAGGGAGCAACCCAGGGCTCTCAGCTTCACCCCCTCAGGGGCTGACCTTGTGTCCTGAGCCGCTGAGCAGGTGGCCAGCTGCTACTACCCCATTATATAGCAAGAATTGAGGCTCAGAGACAGGAAGTGACTCTGAGGACCACACACTTAATGGGCAGTAACCCAGCTGAAATTCCAGCCCCAAGTCCAGCATCCTTCCTCTGCTGCAGCCCACCCCTGCAGCCAGAGCGGCCCAGGTACCAGCAAGGTGCCAGATCTGCCCTCCCCAAGCAGAGCTGGAGCACGTGTAGGGCACAGGGCCTGGCCCTTCGGAGGGGACAGCCACCGGAAGGAGCCTGGCTGGGCAGCTGCAGCAGGAGTGGATTTTTGGCCCCGTGCTTGTGTCAGGGTTGGAGGCGAGAGGCTGGCAGGAGGGTCGCTGGTGAGGACGACACTCAGCAAAGAGAATACGGAGCTGCCTCTCAGGCCCAGCTCTCCAGAGCGGCTTCCACATTGCCGCTGTCCACAAGGGAGAGGGTGAGGGCCAGGGAAGGGTCCTGCTGCCCACAGCCCAGGAATGCAGATGGTCAGCTTGGGACAGAGCCTCTCCTGGGGCATGCGGCAGGCTGGGGCCATCTTGATGGTAGCCTCGCTCCTCTCTGCCAGACCCCAAAGCAGAGGGCTTTGTACCGTGTGTGTATATGTGTGTGTGTGTGTGTGTGTGTGTGTGTGTGTGTGTACGTACGCGCGGGATTGAGAGCAGGGCCCCTCCCCAGACCAGCCCTCCCGAGGGAAGGCAGCCCAGTGAGAGGGGCGGGGCTGCGGAGAGGAAGAGGCTGAGTCCCAGGGAAGGGGTGGGGTGGGGAGGAGGCACCCCTTAGCCCCTCAGGCTGCAGGAGGGGCGGGCCGGGAGGGAAATCAGCAAACCTACCAGCCAGGCCAGAACTTAGCCCAGGGAGAAGGGGTGCAGTCTGGGGCTGCGATGCAGGGAGGGCAGAAAGAGAGACGGGTCAAGGCAGAGCTTCTAGCGGAGCTTCTGGCGTGGAGATGTGTGTGTTCGGGAGCGTCAGTAGCAGCCGAGCATGAGGAGGGCACTGAGAGAGAGCAAGGACCTGGCCTCGGGCAGTGTGCTCTCTGTCCCCTTCCTGGCTGCAGCGTGGCACGCATGTGTGCGCACCTGGTTGGCAGTGGTGCAGTTGAGGCCCAGAGAAGTCAAGTGACTCACCTGAGGTTACACACCTATGAAAGGCAGAGTCAGGTGGTCCCGTCGCTGTGATCGTGGCTAGTGTTGTCAGCAGCCTATGCTGCAGGGAGTTTGGCCTGGGCCACTCGAGGGCTCCAAGCCCTGCCGGGGATGCTCAGTGCTCTAGAACAGGACAGGATACAGGACAGCTGAGGTCACTCACTCTTTCTGCCCCTACTTGCCCACTCGGGAAATGGAGCACCTGACAAAGTGCTGCACCTGTGCCAGGTCCTTCCCATTCAATGCATGGTGAGCACCTGTTTGGCTCTGGGCTTCCAGACCCTTAACCCTGTGCAGTTCTCTAGGAAGGCCAGGAGCACAGTGGCCCCACAGTGTCCCGGACAGCGCAATGAGCTGGAGCTGTGCAGCCCCCTGCCAACCTGTGAGCTGTTCCCCGGCGGCGTCAGAGTAAACCTGAGCAACTCGTCCTGCAACTTGACATCGCCATGTCATCTTTTATTGTGTTTTACAAAAGCACCAGTTGGCAACAGATTGGGAGACTCAAAAAAAGGAGTTTCTTTGCCACAAATAGTTTGAGCAGCGCTGGCTCCAATCCCGATCCTGACTGTGATTGAAGGCAGGAAGTGCACCCCTCCACATGGGGGAGAGGGGAGCAAGGCACTTATTTGCCTCTGGGTAGTTGGGAGGAGGGGGTGGGCAGGCATCCCAGAGGAGCTGGACCTGAAGAGGAGGCAGAGGTTTGCCAGGTGGGGGAAGGGGGGAAGGGCAGTAAGGCCCTGGGAACAGGATGCGCTGAGAAGGCAGATGACTGAGGGAGGTCCCCAGGGAGGCCCCCATGGCTCAGGGGTGGCAGTGATTTAGGTGTTTGGGGAAGAGCAGCGGAACCGGAACTGGAACTGGCCTGGAGAGACAGGTTAGGGCTGGGCTGGGAGGTCCTTCTTGCCATTGGAAGGTGGAGGCACTGGGGAGCTCTTGGTAATTTCTAAGTAAGGGAGAGAGCAGTTACATGTTTTAGAAATTCTGTCCTGGTGTGAGTAGACTTGAGATAAGAAATAAAAGCCCCAGTGATCAAAGGACCAAAGGAGCCACTCAGGTGTGTGTGTCCTTTAGTTTTCTAGTGTCAGAAAGTCAGTTTCTTGGGGTACAGCAGGATAAGTTGCTAGGGAGTAGGCGGGCCTCTTCCTGTGCTGTGAGTCCTGGTGGCTGCGCACTCTCCCTAGGCTATTCTGGTCGTGCGTTGACACCTGGGGACACTGGCTGACTGGGTGGAAGCCACTTGTCCCCACCGCCTTTCCCTGCAGAGCTGCAGGGGTGGGGACCATCCATCAGCCAGTGATGTCCAGGTGCAGCCCCAGCACGGTGCCCAGCCTGGTGTGGGGAGTGTAGGAGGTCAGGGCTTGACCGGGCGCAGGGCCTGTTCCCTGTGAGATGGGTGCGTGGTTGGGAGTCACTCCTGGCCTGGGCCTTCTGCTGGGCCAGGATGAGGTCTTTGTGGCTGCAGAGACAGCACATTTCCCAGCCATGGGGGTGTAATACAGCGTCAGGGAGCTGGCGGCTCTGTCACAGCCTCTGTCCCTTGCTAAGCTGCCCTGCGCTGTCCTGGGGCTTCTAGGAACTGCCAGCGTGTGCTGGGGCCTGCATATGAACACAAAGCTGCGGGGCACAGCCTGGGAGGGCTGGCAGGGGCCCTCCTCCAGCCCCACCTGCACCCTCCTCCTCCGGGCCCCACAGCACAGCCAGGCCTCCTCCCAGATTGGTGGGGCCCCAGCAGTTGCAGACCTGGCTGCCTGGCTGCAGCTTAGTGGGAGTCCAGCTGCCCCCGGTCCTCCAAGGTTAGACTGGACCGACCTCTTTCCTACCCGGGCTCAGGCTTCAGGACCAAACTGAGAAGAATCACTCTGTGCTGCGGTTTTTGGTTGGCAGTGCTGGGGACTGAACCTAGGGTCTCCTGCATGCAGGAAGTGCTCTACGCTGAGCCAAGCCCTGGGCTTTTTTATTTTTTAAATTTGAGACAGGGTCTTGTTAAGCTGTGCTGGCTGTCATCCTCCTGCCTCAGCCCCCACGTAGGTGGGGTGACAGGCTTGCGCCACTGTGTTCGTGGGTGCCTTGATTTTTGGGGTGGCCCTGGTCACTGCCAAAGAGATCGGCCGCCTGAGTCCTCCCACCCCTATGCTGTGCCAGGTCCCTCACTGGATTCTGTGCTCCCCACAGCCCCTTAGCCTTGGCCTCTTTGTGGGGAGCTGCTGAGCCCACCCCAGGCTTTGTCCTGCTGTCCTGCCCCCTCCAAAACTGGCACGTTCCTGGTGAGTGCAGGTGGCCCATTCTTGATTCTCGGTGGCCCCTGTCCTCAAAGGACTCCCTGAACCTGCTTGGCACAGACCGTGCTTCTCTCTTAGCCTTCATGGAATCCACCGAGGCCACGCCCAGGGTTCAAGGGCACAGCCTACTGTGGCCTGTCACAGCTTCCCCCCGACACTGAGCCCTGCGCTCCCTCTGTACAGCCGTGCACCTTCCTATTTCCATGACCTGCTCCTGCCCTCTCCTTCACTGGCTCAGCTCCTGGGGCCCTGCTCATTTCAGGTAGGACCCAGACTCCTCTGGGGCACCTGCCAGGGGCTCCTTCTCCCTCCCTGAGAACCCTGGCCCTGGGCCCAGACTAGGGGCCAAGAAAGTCTCCACAGCCCTATGGACTCACTTCTGTTGCCCCGGGGACCTTCTCTCTGCCTATGAATTCCTTGGCCTGCTGCCCGTGGCCAGCAGTATCTCCTTGGCTGCCCCTGCAGCCCGAGCTTGTGGTGAGACTGCCTGCTTTGGGGGCTCCCTTGTTACTGGTGACCAAAGTGTGCACGGGTCTGTGTTGTGGCAGCCAGCATGGTAGGCAAAGAGGTTATGTGGACACTGTCTCATTTCACCCACATGGACCTTTGCTCCTGACAAGACTGGGTTTGGTGGGGCCCACAGTTCTGGCCATGATCAGGTTCACTGTGGCATCCAGACCATTGCTGGACTCAGTGGCACCATCAGGCGGTAGCCCTGAGAGCCCTTCACATCCATGTCCACCTTCCAATCCCACGCTTTTTCTGGGCTCCTCCTTCCATGCCAGGTTACCCCCAGTCACAGATGTAGCCCTGGTCCCCGAGGGTCCCCTGAGACCGTGCTGCGACAGAGAGGCTGGGAGTCACTTTGAGAAGCTGGCCAAGGGGCGGTGGCTGTCGGTGCCCGGTCTGTGTGCCTCTGCTGTCCAAGCTGTTTCCTCCCCATTCGCATCAAGGATCCACAAGCCCCAGCCTGTCCCTTCTCCAGAGTCTGGTTTGATGGTTGCCTTCCTTAAAGTGACATGACGCGGGTAGAGGGGCCTTTGCTTCTGTTCCCCTAGCAAGGCTCCTGGGGGTCCTCTGGCCTCCCTACCCCTGTGGCATTTGACTTTTCTCTGATGTCCCCACCCCAGTGTAAAAGCTTGCACACCTCCAGGGATAGGCAGCTCACTGCTTCCCAAGGGAGTGCTTTGCATCTTTGCCCAACTTTATTTTACTAAGTTTTAATTATATAAAAATGTACAAAATCATAGCAAATAAGCTAAGATCTTCCTATGGCAACTACGACATTCTATACTCCTCTACAGGATTACGCACCATGGGAGCTATTTTGGTCCATCCTTCAGATCTTACTCTATATATCAACACATAACTTAAAGGAATATGTGCCACTACTCTGTGTGTGTGTGTATGTGTGTATGTTTAAACAAATGATTTCGTGTAGTACAGATTATTCTACAAATTGCTTTTCTCACTTAACATTCTCTCTAGGAAATCTCGCCACGTTTTACATGGGAAGCTACTGTCAGTTTTTTTCTTTCTGACTTTATCGATGTACAGTAGATTTTGGAGATCATCATTTATTTAGCTAGCCCCTTATTGCTAGACATTGGGTTAATTCTAATTTTATTCTAGTACCTCCTTGGGCAAATTTAGAGTCCTTACTGCTGGGTTATGGGAGCCTGTTGCATATTTAAAAATTTATTGTGCAATATTTAAAATTTGTCAGTTAAGAGTTTGCAGAGAACCAAATACCTCCCAGGGGTGCCCTACTGTTCCTGGCTCCCTCTTTAAAGCTGGAGAAAAAAAATATGCTCCCTTGAACCCTGTCACCCTGTGAGGCCCTGGAACCTTTTGTCCTTCATATCCTGGGGTTTCTGCACTTACCCCAAGGCGTGGCTCTGAGTGAGCCCTCCCTGGGGCAGCTCAGGAGGTCAGGGACTCTGGAGTCAGAGTGTTGTGCTTCTGATCCTGTGCAGCCCCCTCCCGACTGTGTGACCCTGAGAAACTTAAGTAACCCCTTTGGGACTTGGCTTCCTCTTCTCTGAAACAGAGACAACCACATGTGTTAGTCACAGCTGTAACCAAGTACCTGAGACAAACAACCCTAGTGAAGAAAGGTTTATTGTGGCTCATGGTTTCTGAGATTTCAGTCCATGGTCCACTGGCTCCATGGCGAAAAAAATCATGGTGGAAGAGCATAGTGAAGAAAAGCTGCTCAACCCATGCTGTCCAGGAAGCAGAGCGAGAGAGTAGGACCCAGAGAGCTAGGTGACAGGGATGAGATCACCTTCCAGAGTCACATCCCAGGGACCCATCTTCTCTGTTCAGCTGTGGACTCATGAATGATTAATCCACAGATGACCCGATCATCTCTGAACATTGTTGCCTTGGGGTCAAACCTCCATACATGAGTGTTTGGGAGACACTTCATATTTAAGCCACAACACCATAGTTCCATGTCACAGAGTCACACATGGAAGTATGGAACGCTCTGCCAGGCATGTGGTAAATGCTTGGCACTGCCACATTCCCAGTGTCTCCTTTCTGCTTTAGCCAGAGACTCCATCTCACTGGGTGCAGGCCTGTGCTGCTGGGTTGGCTCCAGCCTTTGTGATGGCCTCATCCCACTGTCCCTGGTGTCCTGGAGGAGGCTGCCGCCTGGGAATGTGGTGGGCGATCAAATTTCTCCTGCTGGCCCTGAAGATTCTGAACACAAGCCTAAGAGAGGGAAAGAGGTCACTCTGACCATTTGCTGAGCCGAGGTGGCCAGGAGCCTGGCCATGTAACCCCACACTACGGGCAGGTTTCCCGGCTCTGAATGGGGCCCATTGTGGCTTTGGATTTGATCTCCCTTGGCGTGCAGGGTGGGCAGGAGAAGAAAGCAGCTTGAGGACAGCCCTCCCCAGGGCTCTGGGCCATCCCTGGGCCACACTGGCTGTCCCGGGTAAGAGTTGGCCTCTCAGCCTCTGGGCCACGCTGCTACCACAGGTCACCAACCATACTGGAAGGAATATGACCTTTCACTCTTTCTTCCTGACCCCCTTCAGATTCCCAACTGCCTCAATGTCCTTCCAACTCCTCACAGTCCCTTTGTGACACAGGCCGGCCGGCCAAGGTCATTTCACTGATGTATAGGTTGGGGCTGCAGGAGGCTAAGTGACTTTCCTGAAGTCGCACAGTGAGCCTCTGGCAGGACGGGGAGCCATACCCCGGCCGTCTGGCACCCTGTCCACTTCTTTTTTCCCAAGGCTGCTTCCTGCCATCATCTTTGCAGAGGATGCCCAACTGGGCAGTCCCGCCGGGCCTTTGCTCTCTGAGCATGGCATGCACGGCTGGTGAACCTAGAGAGCTGGGATTACGTCCTACGAGGTGAGAGTCATGGGGGCTGGCCCGGGCCCAGCCCTTCCCAGTGCCAGCACCCAACTCTTCCGGTTGCCGAGGTGGCTGGTGGTGGCTGCTTTAGCAGAGGCTTGCGTTCCCTGCTGGGGAGAAGATGTGCTGAGCCTGGCCTGTGGTGCAGGAAAGAGCTCCAGAGTGGCTGTGGACCCTGGACTCTTCTGCTGGGGCTGATGGGGTCCCCTCAGTGTGGACACACAGCAAACGCACCATAAATCTGTGGGGTAAATTATCACATGAGATGAATCAGTGAAAGGGAAACTTGGGCAAGTGACTCTCCGCACATTGATTTTGATGGGAGGTTCCCTGTGTGGTGACATTTGAAAGTCTATGCTCAGGGCTCAGGCCATAGTAGCTGGGGTCACTTGGGATGGTGGCGTGGAGCTATTCAGAACAGCTATTCTGGTGCCTTTTTAGGGGGTGGTGCCTCTAGCTGTGCACATGGGGCTCAGCTGCTGCCCCTGAATGGAGATGCATTCTCTGTGCATGGTGGCTGTGGGTGTCACCTGGGGCTGGCCTTGGGCTCCCTCTGAGCACAGGCAGTGTGCTCTCCTTCCTGTGTGCCAGCACCCCAGGCCTGTGGGGTGAGTCTTACGCACACATGCACACACACACACATCTTGTCAGTCTTGCGACTTGATCTTTAAGAAATCGGGCTCAGGAAGGTGGGGTGACCACTCACAGAGTTCTAGGCTGTTGCACCTCTTGTCTTGGGATACTCCCTCCAGTTACCCACATGGCCCCTGTGGGTTCCAAAAGATGGGGCAGGAGCCCAAGGAAAAACCTGCTCAGGGTGCACCTGCAGATCTCACCAGTGACCCATGTCAGCTGCCCTTGTACCCATGGGTCCTTCCTCGCCTCCTGGATTTGATCATTTTGTAAATCCCCGACAGCAGTGTCCCTGAGCAGTCTTGACTCTCACCTGAGCTCCACCATGGGTTTGCTGTGTGGCCTTCAGTGACCCCCTTCCCCTCTCTGGAGCTTGGTGTCACCCTGTAATGGGAGAGCACAGGGCTCGCTGACACCTGTTCTCCCTGCCTTTACTGGATGTGACTTATGCTTGAGGACCCCACGGACAATTTCTCAGCACTTTCTAAAGACACAGCGGTATTGGGGACCCTCTGCCTTGCCTGTAGGGATAGCTGGGCTTGGAGTTGAGAGCCAGATTCTAGTCTGGATGCATCCTGAGGATGCGAGAGACACAGGGCATGGGGTATGTGTGGGCAGCAAGGTTCCCTCCGGCCCTTCCTGAGACGTTGAGGTCCAGCCTGTGGGAAAACACAAATCGTTAACGTCAGGAATCGAGTTTGAATTCTGACACTCAATGTTTGCCTCAGTTTCCTTACCTGTGGAGGGGGCACCAGGGATGAAATGGGGTGGACATTCAGCAGGGCCCCATGGCACACACCCAATGTGCCTTGTCTGCTGGCCAGGCCAGGAGTGGGTGGGGAGAGCTCCAGGGCCTGGCCCACTGCCCTGGGAGCTGGGTCCAGAAATAGAAGAACCCGAGCCAGAGGCTCCAGATGGCCAGGCTGCCTACTGCCAGGCCTGGGAGGCCACCAGAGCTGGCAGTGTGGGGCATCCCTCCCTTCTCCCTCCCTCCCTTCCCCCCTCCTGGGGCGGCTGGCCACATACATTCCGCAGCAGCCTGTGGGCTAATTTTACCTCCTTGGTTTTCATGAATCATTTCCCATCCGGGGGTGAGAGCGAGTGGCTCTGCCAGCTGGAGACTGGGCACCAGCCGCAGTGCAAGGCCATGCAGAGTCCTGTCCTTGTGCCCTCCATGGCGCCTCCTAGGTCAGGGCACCTTCCAGCCCTGTCCCTGTGCCTTTGGGTTGTTATACTTTGGCACAGATGAGCCACAGCAAAGCCTGGGGCTGCAACGTGGGCCAAATGGAATGGGGCTGGGAATCCAGTGTTTTACCAGTGATGGTCCTCAGGTCGGTTCCGACCTTGGCGGTGGGGCGAATTAGCTGAGAGGCCCTGGGCCCTGCTGGGTTTGTGCAAAGGCTGACTTTTCATAGTCACAGACTGCCAGGGTCAGCATTGTCAGAGGGGTAAACTGAGGCTGAGCACAAGGAGGGGTTGGTCTCAGCTCTGTGCATCAGTGGGGATCAGATTAGTAGTCATTTACTGACTGCTGGCAGCAGCCCAGTGTGATTTATGTTCTTCCCATTTCATGGAGGGCAACAGAAGACATAGGAGGGGACAAAGGTCCCCAGAGGCAGAGCTGGGCTTCCCACCCTGGAGTATCCTTGCTGAGCCCGTTCCCAGCTGCCCTACCATGCTGTCCACATGTGGTGCTGGGGAGCCCACAGTGCACACCTTGGCACTTTCTCCATCCGTCCGTCCACAGGCTGCAAGGCCTGGGTGTTCCTAGTAGCAGCCCCGCTGTCACCTGAAGTTGGTTCTCAAGGTCTGCATCTACATAGCACTGTAGTCTCTGCCACTCAGAGTGCACACGGCAATGCCAGGCTTCCTGGGACCTGGAGAGTGAGTGCTTGCCCATTTGAACAGGACTACCACCCTGCAGCAGCATACGGTCCCCTCGTGGGACTGCAGGGCTGGTGTTGGTTGGTAGCTCTTCCTGTTTCCTAGAAAAGCTGAATACCCACATTTGCACATGAAATCTTCTGTGTCTTCAAAGCTAGCAAAAATAAAGCTGGAAGTAAAGAGCAGCTGCCAGTCTGCCCCCTGAGCTTCCTTCTGTCCTTTCTCTGGGGATGCCCCCTGTCTGAGCAGGTTCTTGCTGTGATTGTCCCTGTACTCTCTGCCACAGAAGACCACTCACACTCTTGTTGTAGGTTGTCATGTACCATGTTAGATGGTCCTCTTGGACCTTCTATTTCTTATCAGAAAAAGTAAAACTGTGCTTGCTGGGTTATTGACAAGACAAAATACAGACTGACTGAAATTCAAGTTGAACAGGGTTAGGCAAAAATGGAACTTATGGGGGCTCAGCACAAGATCCAGGAGGATCCTAACAGCTTCAGGTACAGTTGGATCCAGGGGCTCACACTGTCCCTGAGACAGCCTGTCCATCCTGCATAGGCTTTTTCTCATTCCTAGGCAGGCTGTTGTATGTGGTGGCACAGGGGCTGGCTATAACCATATATCCTCTACTTTAAGCAGTCCCTGAAGTGAATGTGCTAGATTCTCTTTCCAGTCTATTCTAAAGCCCCTTGCTGCAGCTTATCCATTGGCTAAGCCACCTTCTCTGCACCAATTGCTGTGGCCAGCCTGCAGACACAAACCCTGATTGGTTGATCTTCTGTTACCTTCCCTCCCTGGACGAACCATTTGCAGTTTGAGGCTCCTGAGGACACAGTTTGGTGTTAGAGGGAGATAGGGGTGAGCAGGTGAACCAGCAGACAGCCCACCCTGGCATCCGGAGGGTGGGCCCTGTTCACCTGCATTCCAGTCACCTCATCTGGCACCAGTGACATGGGAGCAAGTGCCAAGAGGGATAAATGTTTGTCTTCCACGTCATGGAGAGAACAGGGCACAGACCCTGGCACCCACACAGCTGAGGCCTCTGCCTCCTTCCTGGAGGACCAGGATGAAGGCCTCCTGTCCTCTGAGGGCCACCTTGCTGGCAACATGTGAGAGCCCTGTAGAGCCACCTCTGTGTTGATCTTGTCAGCTCAGCCCAAGAAGCCCCGGAACTCCTGGGCATTCTCAGAAGCTTGACATGTGGTCGTTGTCATCCTTGTGACCACATCACAGGCATCATGCAAGTGGGTGAGAAAGGGTAGTTCAGCCCAGCGTGGTGGTGCACACCTGTAATGCCAGCTGTTCTGGAGGCTGAGGCAGGAGGATTGAAAGTTGCAGGTCAGTACTGCAACTTAGCAACACCCTGTCTCTCAAAATGAAATAAAACCAGGAGGGCTGGGGCTGTAGCTCAGTGGTAGAGAACTTGCTTAACATGCAAGTAGTCCTGGGTTCCACCCCAGCACCACATAGGAAGGAAGGAAGGAAGCAAGGAAGGGGTTTTCCTTTGCACCTCTTCATGATCAGAGTGGGAGGAGCCTTTCCACTAGTACCTAGGAAGGTACTTAATCAGTTCTTAGGAAGTGAGCATGAATCTCTGTGTCCGTGTCTGTATCTCTGTCTGTGTCTGGCTGTCGGTCTCTCTCACATGCAAGCACACACAGAAACACACATATAGTCATGGAAGAACTCAGGCTCATAGTGAAGGTGCTAACTGAGACCAAAAGCATCACCATGGCATTTATTTTCTGCAACATAGTAGCTCATCGGCACAGTAGTACTGGTTAGCACACCCCCAGGTCCCATGGGGCAACTCCCTGGGATCCAGTGGTGACCCTGTGCACAGTAGGCTGCACTGCATTGGAAGAACGGAGGGATGAGGGCTCAGCACCTTATGTCACAAGAAGAACCACAGCCTCAGAAACAGGGAACTGGGATCACCCTGACTTCTGGTCCCCACCAGGACTAGTGGAGAAATGGCCTGGGGTCAGAGGATGGGGAGCCTTAGTCTGACCTGCTCAGGAGGACGTGTGGGGACAGGACTTGGGGCGATTGCTTCTCTCCTCGAACACTAGTCATCAGCTCAATCAGCAGCCTGCCTGACAGTGAGTCCCTTGTTGGATGTGACCATTGTCTGCTGCCTCTCAAATAGGCAGTTGGAGCCAGGTGTGTGGCTCACACCTGTAATTGCAGCATTCTAGAAGGCTGAGGCAAGAGGATTGCAAGTTCAAGCCCCATCTGGGCAATTTAGTGACTTACCAAGACTCTGTCTCATAATAATATAAACACTAGGAATCTTGTTTCTGACTTTGATTTTGTTTTTATCCCCCTCTCATCAGCTGTTGTTTGCACACCTCCCTTGCAGCTGGATGTTTGGGGTGCAGGGAGACAGTGGGGAAGAAAGCAGACTGGCCTCTGGCCTTCCTGGAGTTTGCATTCCAGCCGGGGAGGTGGGCAGCACATCATGCACACAAATGCTCCTAAGTGTGGTGGGCTCTGGAGAAAGTAGAGCACACCAAGAGGAGGGAGCATGTGTCAGGGGTTGCAGCTGCACACACAGTGGCTGGAGGCTGTGACACAGAGCCAAGGCACATGGGTCTGGGAGAAGAGCATTCTGGGTGGAGGATCAGCCAGTACAAGGCCTGTGTGGAGGGTTCATAGGGCACCCTTGAGGGTGAGACAGCAGAGGATGAGGGCGGGTCTGAGCAGGTCCCCAGCATGCTCCGGAGCAATGTGTGCTTCCCAGCCTGGGTGCTGGAGAGGCCAGGGCACAGGGGCAGGTGCTGGCACAGCCAAGCACCAGGGCTGGTGACAGTGGAGAATGCCCAGGGACAGGGTTCTGTGCCTTCAATCGGGCAGAGTGCCAGAGAAGGTGGCTGCTGGCTGCATAACACAGAAGCCCTGCTCGCAAGGGCCTTGAGAGGCAAAGCCCTGTAACAGGAGGCCAGAGGCAAGGCTGACCTCAGGACCTGCTGCTCAGCACCCAGGCATGTCCCCAAAAGCCCGTTTCTGCAGTGTTTTCTGCACCAGCCAGTTCTGAGGCCCTGGCTGAAAATGTGTCTAGCATTCAGCTCAGTTCTAACGCTAACCATCCAGTGTAAGCCCAGGCCCCATGGGATAACGGTTAATGTCCCTTGAGACTGTGCCACTTCAGAGGCTACTCAAAGTCCCCAGTATCTGTTTGTCACCAACCAGCATTGGGGGCTCCCACACCCCTCCTTGGGCTTGATAATTGCAGGATGGCGTCAGAGCTCAGGACAATGCTTTGCTCACAGTGACTGGTTTTTGTAAAGGGCACATAGCTCAGCAAGAGCCAGGGAGAAGAGATATATGGGGTAGGGCACAGGGGACGGTACTGGGCTTCTTGGCCCTCTTGGGGTACACCATCACCTTGCTCCCACCCCCAAGGTCAGTGGAGCCTTTTGCAGCTTTCCCAGAACCAGGCCTTGCTGGTGATCAGCTCCGTCCTGAAGCTATTGGAGTCCCAACCCTGTCACCCCATGAGCATAGACTCAGGTGTGTTCCACTGGATACTAGGTAGACCCCAAGGGCCCAGGTGCGGGGAGACAGGGGCAAAGAGGAAACATATTTCTCACTGTAGCCAGTCCCTCTGCTCTGCTGGACCAATGTCACCTGCAGGATGCCCCAGGCTAAGGTCCTCTGCAGGACTTGCTGTCATTTGCAACAGTGGCCGTGTGCTTTTTCTCTTAAGTCACAGAATCAAAACCCTCACCTGCCTTTGATTGGGTTGCAATAGGTTGGGTGTGCACCCCTGTCAGAAGTGTCCTGTGCAGGCAGGCTCCTGGTGCAGTCACTGGGGAGGACAAGGGATGGCCATGAGTGGCCTAATTGCCCCATACCTCCTCTGAAGTCCTGCAGAGGAGGTGTGGCACCTGCAGGGCACCCTGTTAGTGAAGTGGAACAGCGGTGGGATGCCACAGAAGCCACTTCCATGTCCAGGATGAGAAGCAAACATGAAAAATGCTGACACTCTTCATCACCACCTCACAAACTTTTGACATTGCTTCTTCCAGCCTCTTCCCAGCAAAGTCTTGCTGATGACGAGTTCACCGATTACATTCAAAAGTCCTGCAGGAGGGACCACATTGGCCAGTCCCCCTGGCCCCGGCCAGCTGCATGGCTCCTGCTTTGTGGAAGCTGCTCTGTGGATGAAGACCTGACAGCCTAGTTCCTCAGCTGCAAAATCAGGGGCTGGACAGAGTGGTCCTTGCCCATAGAACCCTAGCATGGATTTTTTTGTGATTATTAACACAGAAACACATACAGAAAATGCACCTATTCTAAGAGCATGTTTCACAAACTGACCACACCCAAAAGACCAGCACCCAGCTTGAGACATAGAACTTGACCGGCGTGTGTGACCAGCAGGACTTGTTTTCCAGCCCCTTTCCAGTTACCCCAAGTTATCCAGTTTCTAGTTATCTGAACTTGACCTCTGATCCCATAGTTGTGCCTGGTTGTTTTTCTTCTTCACAATTTTATAAAAATGGAATCATACAGTACATGCCCTTTGGAGTCTTGATTCTTTTCACAGCTTTATGACTCAGCCACATGATAGCATGTTGCCATCCATTCATGTTAATTTCTGCATCGTACTCTATCACCAAGCTGGTTTTTAAGCATACAGTGGTGTAGTGAGTACTGCAGTCCTCCGTGACCAGGCAGGAATAGTGAATGCATGTGCACACATTTTTTGCTTTTGTGTAGGATGATAGCAGCTCACCAGTGTGTTGATCCTAGTTATCATAAAACCTGTGTGTCCCATGCAAGACACTGAGGAAGATGAGGCAACTATTGGCTAAGGACTACAGGCTTTTTAGTAGGCAAATTTTTTCAAGGCAGAATCATAAGAGTAAACACAGGAGTGCTTCCCGGTGGATATACAGGGGCCCTATTGATCCACGGATTGGTTAATTAATTCTTCAGGTATCCAGCAAGTGCTACCTACCTGTCTGGTGTTCAGCCTGTGATTTGGATTCCTTCTTCTCCAACCAGTGGGTTGGGTCTCAGCATCAAATATCAAAGAGACAAAGGTGAAAGGATCCTTGCTTTTTCTAATAATTTCTAAACTAAATGTGTATAGAATTCCTTTTTTTTTTAATGCCAGGAATCAAGCTTACAACCTCAAGCTTGCCAGGCAGGTACTGTGCCACTGGGCTATATCCCTGGCTAGAATTCCTTTAAAAGATTGTGTTTGCACGCATGTGCACGTGCATGCATGCGTGTGTGTTTGTGTGTGTATACCCCAGTATAGTCCTGGGCATCTAATCCAGTGTTTCATACATGGTAGGCAAGTGCTGTACATGGAGCTACATCCCAGACCCTAAAGAATTTTTAAATGACACTTTTCTCAGAAGCAAAAAGAGAGAAACACATGCCCCCCAGTTAACCACCATGGTACCCCAAAATAGATCCTCCTGGGCCTGTGCATGCAAACTCATATCATTTTGAATAGATTTTGTATCTCTCTTCATAGCTTCTATTTTTTAAATGTAGACTTTAATTTTTTTTTAAGAACAGCTTCAAGCTCAGAGTAAAATAGCCTGGAAGGTACAGAGTTCCCATGTGCTCTCTGTCCACACTCACACTTTAAAGTGGGGTAGGCGTTGTTACAGTTGAGGACCTACAGTGACATGCTACCATTAACCACAGGCCATAGTTTACAGTAGGATTCTCTTCCTGCTGATGTTTTGTGAGCTTGGACACAAGCATGGTGGCTGACGCATCCCATTCTAGCATCTGACAGGGTAAAATACTCTCCTGAAATCCTGTGCTCTGCCTACTGGGCCCTCCGTTTCCCTGTGGCTCTCTTTAGTATCTCTGTAGCCTAGCTGGGTCCAGAATGTCTCCAAAGTTGCAAGGGTGCAGGATGTAGCCTTTTCAGACTGACTTCCTTCACTTAGTAATAACTTTCATTTTTATTTCACAGTATGTTGAACACGTGTTTGTGTCAGTAGTTCTGGGTCTGTAGCACTGCTAATTGCTGTGTAGTGTTTCTGTGCCGTGTATTAGTTTTTCTCCTCTTTTGGATGTTTAAATTGTTTCCTAGTTTTTGCTACTATACATCATGTTGCAGAGGACAGTTTTGCAGGTAAATCTTTTATCACAATTTAATTACATCCCGGGGATAAATTCCCGGATGTGAGATTGCTCCTACAAAGGTTGGACTTTTGATATTAGTTGCCAAATTACCCTCCAGAAACACTGGGCTAAATTACACTCTGACATGTAGGGTTGGAAGTACTCATTTCCCCCACCCTTGACATCTCTCAATATCACCAAGATTTAAAATTTTTTCCAATTTAATAGAGGAGACTTTTTTTTTCAGTACTAGAGAGTAAACCCTGGGCCTCTGCACTGAGCTACCTCCATAGCTCTTTAAATTTTCTTTGTATTTTGAGACAAGCTCCTAGTAAGTAGCTGAGTTGCCTAGACTGGCCTCAAACTTGTGATCCTTCTGCCTCAGCCTCCCAGATTGCTTATTTGTTTTATTTTTTACGTATGTTTGCATATTAATAAGATTTCAGAGTTTTCTATAAAGTGTATTGGTCATTTATTTCTCCTTTTACAATTGCTTGTTTAGGTTTTTTTGCATTTGTTTTTTCCTAATGATCCAGGCTTTTTTTGGGGGGTGGTACTGGGATTTGAACTCAGGACCTGGCACTTGCCAGGCAGCTGCTTATACCACTGAGCTATATCCCCAGCCCCAGGCTTTTTTAAGAGTATTGATTGATAAAAAGTGTTTATCTACTAGGAATAGTAACCGCTTGTGAATTATCCCCCACCATTTCTGGTACTGGGGATCAAACCCAGGGCCTTGACCATGCAAGGCAAGCTCTGTACCCCTGAGCTAAACCACAGCCTGACCTTGTTTCTGTTTTTGTCTTTGTTTTCCTTGCCAAACCCCATCTTTTAATTTCAAAAAATGTTTTACTAACCACACCCAATCTCTATGAAACTTTTAAATGACAAAATGAAGGATAGTAATGGATAACCTATTTGTAAGGTACACATTATAGGCCAGGCATGTACAAAACAGCTGAGAGATAGGTTCCGACGTCGGTCCCATGTAACAAATGGGGAAACAGCGGTGAATTAATTTTCTTCAGGTTACTCAGCTGGGACTGTCTGTGCTGGTATCAGTTGATTAACAGAATATACAGTGACATATGACTTCCATGAATTCAATAGCACTTTTTAATAAATATATCTTCTGTGAATCACAAAAGTATCTCCAAGCATTTGCAAATCTGTCTTCCATGTGTGCTGAAGGCACCTAATTTATTCCTTCCATAGGCAGGCTTGGTGAGTGTATAAATTTAACTACTGCCTTTAATAATTCCAAACCCTCCCCATTCTCTCCCCCACGGTGTACTGTTCAGAATCAAGAGTTGGAGATTTTATTTTTCCAGAAGGGTAAATCAGTCTAGTACATGCCGGAGCTTTCTCAGGATCTCCTAAAATGTCTGTGGCACGAAAAGGGCTGGGATCAGGGCTCAAGCTCCCCGGCCTCGGTCAGTGTCCCTTGTTATCAGAGGACACAGCAGAGGGTGGGTACCAGACTGGACCTGCCAGATTTTCTTGGTGCCAACTTTAGGGAAACCCACTGGGCACGTGCTCCCAGTGCCCCGGCCACACTGGCTGCTGGGCATTCCAGGACCCTGGCACCAAGCCTGGGGTGAAAACAGAGCTGCGGGCTCCCGGGTTGCTCTCAGCCCCCTCCTCCTGGGTTTGCAGCAAGCTTAATCTCTGCATGTGCAGACTCAGAGGAGCCAGCCGAGAGGGAGGCTTGCCAGAGGCCTGGACCCTCCATGGGCGGCACACACTCACCTCGAGCCCCTCCTGGGCAGGTAGCGCCAGTGCAGTTTCCACAAAAGGCGGCTGGCATTTAACTAGCCCAGGGCTTCAGTGCCTGCAGCAGTGGACCCAGTGAAGGACACTAACCCCATTTCCTCTCTCCCCAAGTGGAGGTTCGTCTGATCCTGCCATATCCCACCTCCCACCTCTATGCAGCTATGGAGAGTCTCTTTCCATTAAGGGGCCGAGGTGTCCCAGTTCCACTCCAAAACTGTAACTCATGTGAGTCATACAAGTGAGGCTTGGTCCTATGTCACTCCAAGCAGCTGGACTGACTCTTCCAATAATGGAGAGAACTCACTTGTGCTTACAGTCCATAAATAGATGTCAAATAATGAAACTCATTATGTGTCCCTTCTTGCTGTGGCAGCCAGGAGGCTCAGAGCTGAATGGGAAAAGCAATCCTTAACCATCTCGCCACAATGTATAATTAGCATAATCAGTGCCACTTTTTCTAGGACTCTTGACACTTTCTGGTTGTTTCTTAACTGTCCTGTTCAGTACTGGTTGAACATCTTAAACCAAAATCCAAAATACTTTGAAATCTGAAACTTTTTAAGCACTGACTTGACGCTCAAAAAATTTCAATTTGGGGGAAGTTTGGATTTTCAGATTTGGGATGCTCAACCAGTAAAGTCTAAGCAAACATTCCAAAACCTGAAAAACTCCCAACTCTAAAACACTCTGGTCCCATCTGAGCATTTTGGATAAGGGATGCATAACCTCCATATGCTGTGTTTACAGACATTGCAAATCTTTCACAGGATGACAGGTGGGTGTGAATAAGTCCCGGAAAGCAAAGGACCCACAGGCAGCTCTACTTGGAGATGCAAACGGATATTTTTCAGAAGGGGGTGAATATCTGGGACCATCTGACTTGGAACATCTGTCGGCCCCTTTCACCAGTCCTCCTCTCTGTCTCTTTCTCTCCTCATTTTCTTTTCTCCTCCCCCTTTCCTTTCTTCTCTCCATCATTTGAAGAGAGAGAATTCTTACTGTTGCCTACTATCCCTCCCGCTTCGAGTTTTCCTTCCTTCCATCCCCTCTCCTCCCTCTTGAGCCCTCGCCTCAGGGCAGCCAGGGTAGCCCTGATATCCCACATACAGGGTGAGCACCCGGCTCATCCCGAGGCCTCGCTTCAGCCTTATCATTTATTCCTCCAGAGAATAACCTGGCAATTACAATGTTGGCATTTTACCCATGAAGACTCTGAGGCTGAGAGAAGCAAAGGAGGTGTCACGTAGCTCAGATTTTGCAGTCTACTATCAGAATCAGGCTCTGGGCCTCCTGAGTCCAACACCATCACTCCCTTTGCTGAACCTCGAACACCAACCCTGCCTAGACAGCCTTCCTTGCCACCAGCCTTGCCTGGCAGGGTCACTGCGGGAGTGAGGATTGAAAAGCATGACCCATCTGTCTTGGTTACTTTTCTCTTATTGCTGAGACAAAATACCAACACCCAAAATGAAGGAAGGAAAGGTTTATTTAGCTTACAGTTTGTGGAGGTTTCAGTTCATGCTCAGAGGCAGAGTGGCACATGGCAGAGGGCAAACTGTTCACTGCAGCAAACAGCCAGCAAATGTGTGGAATCGCAGGCAAACAGCCTCTTTCTCTCCTTTACCTTATAAACAGCCTGCCCCCACCCAGGGGGCGTGTAGCTCTCACACAGTCTCCATGCCCTCCTCTTCCACAGGCTCAGGATGTATACAAAGCAAGCACCTTGGCTTCCTGCTGAGTCACTCAGCCAAACCTCTAGACTCCCCAAGTTGACACAATGTATTAACCATAACATCATCCACCTGTCTTCTGGGGTCTTTTGTAGAGCTGAGATCCTCCATGGATCCTCCAGGGACCCAGTAGGAAGAGGCGACCAACAATGCTGTGAGTTATCTGATTATTAATTCATTTCGCAAACACTGATTGATTGAGACACATGCTATGTGCTGAGCAGAACTGACACTAGTATAAGACAAGCCAGGTGCTTAGGGTGCGAAGTGTATGAGGCCACATGCTCAGTGTCAACCTGGCAAGCGCAGTGGCTCTGGGAGGGAGGGCCTCCTTGGAGATCATGGCCCAGCAGCTGGCTTGTCTTGCCCTGGTGACAGGCGCTGTCACAGGTACGAGGAGTCAGTGGTGAGCTAAGGAGCCTGAACCCTGCTCTCGGGGAGCCTCCTGTCTATTAAGAAGCATATTAACCAAGCCCTTGTGCCAGCAGAAGACCTTTATGCATGTGACATGTGTCATGATGCTTGACTGAGAGGTAGGAAGGGTACTGATGGGGGAAAGGGCAGCAGGGACACACCAGGTGCCCAGGCTTTGTGGAAGGATGGTGCGGCACATCCAAGTTGGGCAGTGAAGGGCACAGTGCCCAGGCAGAGAGGCCGCATGCAAGTGGTTCCTCAGCAGTGAGTTCTAAAAAGGTGCCAGAGTTTGCAAGTGGTTGACTTAAAAATAAAATCTGATTCAATGGTGAGACTGTAAAGCATGTCACTTGTCTCCACTGTCCTGGCAGCTTTCTTCAGTGATGTTCAGGGACTGCCCCCCAACCTCTATGTCACACAGCCACCACTGGGATGGACTCTATTATCA
Source organism: Dinomys branickii (assembly GCA_004027595.1). Taxonomy (NCBI): domain Eukaryota; kingdom Metazoa; phylum Chordata; class Mammalia; order Rodentia; family Dinomyidae; genus Dinomys; species Dinomys branickii. The sequence continues at coordinate 24,753 of PVLD010004975.1, forward strand.
GGCACACTGTCCGTGTGCAGAAGCGGGAGGGCAGAGCTGTCAGGTACCCTGCGGTGTTTGTCAGCTGGTGCTGCAACAGAGGCGTCCTGTGGACTGATCCAGTGGCTTGCGCAGCATGCTTTTATTTCTCACGGTTCTGGAGCCTGCGAAGGCAAGATCAAGGCTGCAAGCACACAGCCCCTGGGTGAGAGCTCCTTGCCTTGTGGATGGCCGCCGTCTCAGATGGCCACTTCTCGTGGTGTTCTCGCACCATGGAGACAGAGGGTACGGTGACCCTTAAGACCTCAGTCTTTGTCACCTCCTCACAGCCCTGTCTCCACACAGTCACAATGGGACTTAGGGTTTCAGCGTCTGAATGGGAGGGGGAGGGTGACATTCAGTCCACAGTACCTGCCCTAAGGTGTCACAACCCCTGGGATTAGAATTTAGGCCTCACCTTTCCAGAGCCCAGGCCCCTAACCACTAAATGTCACCGCCTCAAGGTATCTCGGTGTGACCCTGGCCTACCCAAGCAACACCTGCTCCTCATTTAAGGGATGTCCATCCATCCTTACAGCCCTCAGGGCCTCGCCCCCACCTTGAGGCTGGACTGAGGGCAGTGGCATCGCCACACCAGGGCGACGCCAGTGGCATCCAGACCTGTGATGGAACACTTGGATTTTGGGGGTGCTCCTGTTTGCAGTAAACTGAGGCCGAGCCCCAGCTTCCAGTGCAGACTCCACCAGGCAGTGTGCGTGATCTTAGGCAAGTCGCTGGACCTCTTCCAGCTCGCAATGACCCCCGTTCCCCGCAACCAGGAAGGGCTGGGGACGTCTCGTGGCCTCGCAGCGGCCAAACCCGTGTCAGCGCTACAGGAGGCGGAGAGGGCGCGCGCGCGATCCACCCAGCGCGCAGGTGGGGACCGCCAGACGCCGCCCGAGCCCGGCGCCCTCGGCTCGAGTGGGCGCGGACCGGTGGGAGGCCCTGGCATTCCTCCCGCCGCGCCCGCGTCGCTGCCCCCGCTCTCCGCGCGCCCCTCCCGGCCGCCAGCCAACTGCGTGCCCCCGGGGCCGGCAAGAAGCCACATGCCCCGCAAGGAATGCCGGGCGGGCGGGGGCGGACGCGGCGGGCGGGCCGAGCGCCCCGCCGGGAAGGTGGGTGCCCGCCCCGGCCGCCGCACGCCGCCGCCGCCTCGTCCCCGCCACGCACGCTCACCCCGCCCGGCCGCCCCGCGAGCCCCGGACTCCGCACGCCCGCGGGCCCCTGCACGCGCCCCCGGCCCAGCCGGCCCGGGGGAGGGGGCCGGCCTTTTGCCTCCCAAACCCCTCCCAGCAGCCGGCGGCTTTGGGGCCCCGGTGGGGAGCAGGGGGCTGATTAGCCGCGGAGCAGGGGTGTGGCCAGCGGGGCCCCGGGTTGTGAGTCACACCCGCCCCTCGCCCAGTCCCGGGGCCCAGCGCAATCCCGGCCCGAGCTGCAGCGCGCTGTCCATGCCCGAAGAGTGTCCCCGGGCTTGGCATGAGGACCCCGGGGTGCCGAGGGAGGGTCTGAAGCCCGACGCGGTGGTGGAGGGCGGTAAGCGTGGAGCGGAGAGGCTGCCCGGAACGAGGGGTGGGGCTTGGAGCCCGGGCTGCTTGGCCGGCCCACCCCGCACTGCAGCCCCGCCCGTACCTGCCCCTCGTCGGGCTGTGCCAGGTCTGAGCGCTGAGGTCCGGGTCTGTGCCTAGCCCCTTGGCCCAAGTTGGGCTGGAGTTCTTCCTTCGGGGCTCCGCTTTGTAGAGTTAATGCCCAGGCTCCTGCAGGCGCCTCATGCCCTTTGCCCTTCGATCTGGGGTCCAGGCAGCGCTTCCCAGCCCAGCCTCCTGGCCCGAGCTGCCCTGGTGCCTGACCCCATGGGGCCGGCGGCTCCAGCCGTCCCTAGGACCAGCCCGGGATAGAAATGGCATTTCCTCTTGGCCGGGCTACAGCTGTTTTTGTTGTCTGTGTTCTCCAGCGCTTCCTCTGGGGATGCAGGGAGGGTAACCAGACTCCGAGGGACCCCTGCCTGCCCTCTCCGCCACTCACCCCTCTTTCCCTGTCTCTTTGATCCTCTTTCTGTGCTGGTCCCGCCTACCGCGTCCCCAGGACAGAATGACTGAGAATATGAAGGAGTGTCTGGCCCAGACCAAGGCAGCTGTGGGTGACATGGTGACCGTGGTGAAGACAGAGGTCTGCTCTCCGCTCCGAGACCAAGAGTATGGCCAGCCCTGGTGAGGCCCCTCTCTGGGTGTGGAGAGCGGGGCAGGACACAGGGTGGCTTGGCTGGTGGCTTGGGGACCCAGGGGAAAATTCCAGCTCCCTGCCCACTCTCCTTAACCTGCTCAGGGCAGGCCCCAGGGTCCCAGGACACCCATTTCCCACCCCTACCCACCCCCATAGCAGGCCAGCCGGGGCTCCTCTGCCCTGCCCCTGCCGGGCTCCCAGCCTCTCCTCAGTATGCTCTTACTCTGATGGCTTCTCTGCTTTCTTTGCTGATTCCTGACCTGACAGTTCCAGGAGACCAGAGCCCTTGGCCATGGAAGTTGAGCCCAAGAAACTGAAGGGGAAGCATGACCTCATCGTGCCCAAGAGCTTCCAGCAAGTGGACTTCTGGTGTAAGTGGGGCTGGGGGCTCTGGGCTTTCCTCCCCTCATTCTATATAGGGGTAGGGGTAGGGGTGCCAGGTGCAGGCCCCAGCCAGCTTTGGACCTCGTTGCTGAACCACTTTCTGGGTGATAACACAGAGGCTTGGTGAGGATTCAATACTCTGTCCCAGGTCCCACAGCTCATAGATGTTCAATTGCAATTCAAACCGGACCTGTTGGAGCCCAAAGCTTGGTTCTTCTTGCCCATTTTCTAACTTGAGATGCAGGGCTTACAGCAGGATGTCCTTTGGTTCCTCAAGAAGATAATGGGTGATTGTGGTTGCACCTGGTGGGGGGTTGTCAGGGCCTGGAGCCCAGAGTCCACTGCCCCTTGTCCTTGGGTGGTCCTCCCCTCCACCCCCAGGCAGACCACCCTCCTCTGTGGTGGTCTTCTCCCAACACAGCTGAGGCACCATCTCTTCTTTCCCTCTGTCCAGTCTGCGAATCTTGCCAAGAGTACTTCGTGGATGAGTGCCCCAACCATGGACCCCCGGTGTTTGTGTCTGACACACCAGTGCCCGTGGGCATCCCAGAGCGGGCGGCCCTCACCATCCCACAGGGCATGGAGGTGGTCAAGGACGCAGGTGGAGAGAGCGACGTGCGGTGCATAAACGAGGTCATCCCTAAGGGCCACATCTTTGGCCCCTATGAGGGGCAGATCTCTACCCAGGACAAATCGGCTGGCTTCTTCTCGTGGCTGGTGAGTGTCCCCTGGGCTCTTCCATGGAAGAGGTGGCCAGGGACATGGAAGGAAACCAGCAGGGGGAGCCATATGCTGGCCCAAGAGCTGCTCTGCTACCTCTGGATGTGTGCATGACAGATGTGGCTGTCCAGGTCCCCTGGCCAAGTGACTGTGTCAGCAGACCAGTAAATCAATCCCCAGGCAGATGCAAGGCAATTTTCCAATGGATTCTCACTTGTGAGTCTGGTGGGCCTTTCAGGGGCAGATGGCTTTGAGGTGGAGGCAGTGGAGACACAGAACATGACATTCAGCCTGGAAAGCAGTCGCTTCAGGTACTGGGCCGGGTGCTGGAGGCAAAGTTTTCCACAAGACAGAAGTGGTCCCTGCCCGCAGGGCTCCGATGGTCTTGGGAGAAGAAAAGTGTCACACGAGCATAAACACGTGTGAACGTGTTCTCTGCTTTCTCTGCCAGGATGCCCTGGCAACTCAGCGCAGAGGGGTATGGCAGTGTTGATAGTGCCCAAGAATTTGGGGCCTGCAGCCTGTGTGTAATGTGAGCCCTTTTGGTATTTACTATCGAACATGACCTTGGACAAGTCGTTTACTTCTCTTTGCAACACGAGGCTAATAATAGCTGTTGGTGAGGATGGAGTAGTGTTGTGGGATTATGCTTGGCTCAGTGACCACGGTGACTAGCAGCTCTTACTGTTGTTGTTGGCTTAGTTGAGGGGTTGGCGGAAGGCTTCCTTTAGCTGGGGTTCCAAGGGAGCTGGAAGCAGGCTCCCCACAGAGCCAGGAGCTGAAAGAGGAGTTTGGAAAAGTCTGGCATGGTGGCAGCTATGATGAGCCCAAGAGATAGTGGCAAGCAATTGGTGGTGGAGAAGAGTAGGGGGAAGTCCTGGTGCATTTCCTAAACCAGGATAAGTGTATCCTTCATCCCCAGAGCCAGGGCAAGCCCTCAGCATGCTTTGTGGAAAGTGGAGTTCCAGGTAGGAGGCTGAGATGAGGGTCCGTGTGAAACAAAGACAGTGGCTTGGACTCAGGTGCTAGATTAGGCAGTACAGACAGCAATGTAGCAGGGAGAGTCCCGGAGGAGATAGGTGGATGGGTGGAAAGCTACGAGGAGGAAGGATTCCCAACACAATGCTCAGGAGTTGAGCTTGACTGCCGGACAGTGATGGGAGGCCATGGTTTGTCACATAAATGCACCTGCTCCAAGTGCCTCCTCTGCAGGGCGCTGGCCCTGCCAGTACCATGGCAGGCTGGATCTGCCATCAGCCTTGTCCTCACAGTGCTTACTGTGTAGGTTCTGGTCAACTAATTGAGTGCTTTAGTCTTTATTTTAAGAACAATGAGAAGGTTTCAGATAGTTTGTGATCAGGAGGAGTGACGTGGTCACGTTTGTGTCTGGAAGGGTGACTTTGGCTGCAGCCTGGAGATCTGCTTGGGTCAGAGGACAGGGCATTGGTCAAGGATGGAGTCCAGAGCCCTGGTCCCAGTGAGGGTACCGTGGTAGAGGAAGCATGGCAGAGATGTGGGGACAGAGATGTGTAGGCAGTGGAGTGGCTCATGAACTCTTTTGGAGATGAAAGCCCTGACTTGCTGGTGGCCTTTGTGGCCTCGACCAGGGAGTCGAGAGGGTCAAGGACAACTCCTGCCATTGTCCTCCTCTTCCCACAGGTCACTAATGGTACCTTTCTTTGCAAAACGGAGCATGCTGGAAGGGGAGTGGTGGGGGAGGTCACAATTTTTGTTATGTCCTTATTGCACTAGGAGTTACCTGAAGATGTCCAAGTGGTGACCTGTAGTAGAGAGGGGGATATATGGGCTTGGTGCCTAGGGAGGAGGCTCAGAGATGTCACTGGTGAGTCACCTGTGCCCGGGGGTTCAGTGAGGTTGGGGATGTGTGGGCAGAGTGTAGGGAGAAGAGGAGTTTGTGACAGCCTTGATGGGCACATGTGTCACATTCTGCTTGGAAGCCAAGCAAGAGTAGGGCTGAAAGGTGTCCACTGGAGTCAGTGCCTGGGAGGCCACTGGCAGCTTTAGCAGTGAGGTGGGTCTCAGCTTAGGGCAGTTGGGTACACAGTGTCGGAGACACTTTGGCTTTCATAACTCAGAGTGGAGTTACACTCCTAGCCCCCAGCAGGTAGAGGCCAGGGTTACTGGCAAACAGTATGCTATGCTCAGGACAGGACAGACCCCCACAACAGAGCTGTACTATAGAAAATCTGTGGGATCTTGATTATGGAGGTGGCCAGAATGGCCACTTCTTAGAAGTTTGGTCATATAGGAGATCAAAGTGGAGAGAGAGATAAGAGCAAGATTGGAGGACACCCTGGGGCCAAAAGTGTTGTTAATTAGAAAGAGGCACCATTCTTAAAGCCAATAAGAAAGACTAAAGAAATGGTTGAATGTAGAGGGAAGACTACCTTGGAACCAGCCAACTATGGACTGAGATGTGAACCCAAATAAATGTTTCCTTCCTTGAGTTATAGGTGTAAGGTATTTTGTCCCAGCAATGGGCAAAGTAGCTAAGACAGATCTTGGTACCTGAGAAGTAAGGTAATTGCTATGATGCTATCATATGGTTCAGGAGCCTTTGGAACTGATTCATGGGAGGAGTTTGGAAAGGCCTGGAGGTGCTGACCATAGAAGCAGCCCTGGAATGCTGTAAACTGAGTTTGATGAAAGATTCTAGTTGGAACTCAGAAGACCAGAATGCTGATAAAAAGGCAGATGGTAAAGACCAGGCTCAGGAGGTTTTAGTTGAGAACAAGTACTCTATGGGGGACTCCGGGCTAAGTGTGTTACTCTGGGAGAAAATTTGTCTGCATTTTGCTCATATCCTGAGACATCATGGGAGACTGAGAGTATGGGTAGTGAACTAATTAATCTAATAGAGGAAATTTCAAGGCAGCCCAATGTTGAGGCTGTGGTGTGGATATTGTTGGGGACTTTTAGCCAGCTCTACCTTGAAAATTAAGAGCAAATAGCACAGCAGAGTAATTTTAAAAAGTTTTGTGTTTCACCAAAAAGGAAGCTCCTCTAAAGAAAGCTGGGGTCTGCAAAGTTGGAGAAGAGGAGAGCTTGCTTGCTGAAAAGATGAGCATTAAAAAAAAGTGAAATATTTTATAACAAATTGATAAGGAAGTGGCTGGAGGGCATGTCATACTTTTTGTCATTCTGAAACATTCCACTGGAGACACTGGACATGGAAAGGTGCAGGTCAGAATCTTTCCTGTCTCTCAAAGGGCAGATAGTAAGATTGAAGCAGATGGAAGGAAAGAGGTATAGTAGGACAAATAATGACTCCCCCCCATATGTCCATGTCCTAGTGCTTGGAACCTGTGAATATGTTTCTTTATGTGGCTAAAGGTCGATAGCAGATGTGATTAAGTTAAGCATTTTGAGATGGGAAGATTATCTTGGATTAGCTGGATGGACTCAATGTTATTACAAGATTCTTTCTTGGAGGGAGACTGGAGGGAGGGAGGGAGGGGGAGAGAGAGAGAGGGGGAAGAAGAGGAAGAAGGAGGGGAGGGCAGTGTCCTGATGGTCATGCAGATGGAGGAGGCAGCCAGGAGTCAAGGGACGTAGGCAGCCCATGGGAACAGATTTTCACCCGGAGCCTCCAGAAAGGTTGCAGCCCTGGCCATACCATGACTGGTAGTGGAGGGAGAGGGCAGCGCCATGTGGGGACTTTGACCTTTGTTATCCTGAAAGATGATGGGCATTCAAATTCTGGAGAGAACAGGTGCTCAAAATGGCCCAAGAAGCGTGTGTGTGTGTGTGTGTGTGTGTGTGTGTGTGTGTGTGTTGGGAGCAGATGCTCAGGCCTCAGTCTGGGGTAAAGCAATGTGAGAAGCAGCTCTGCCTATGCAGTGGTGGATCAGAGAGGAAGGAGAAGGGGTGAACCATGGCTCTAACTTGGGGCCAGGGTCTGGAAACTGCATATCCTAAACCTTATTCGTCAAATCCTCCCCCCAGGCCATCATTGCTATTATCTTGTTGGTTTTTTTTTTTTTTTTTTAACCTCTGCTTGGCTTCAAAAGCTGCCATCCAACAAAACACACTTCTGTGTACAACTCCTCCACAATACGCATGTCCTACACTCCAGCAGCCAAAGGGGTGATGTGCATGATCAGCATAGCTGCTTGCATTTATTGAGCACTTACTTTATGTTTGCAACTGTGCTAGATGCCTTATAGCATCCTGTCCTTTGATCTTAACAGAGCCCCTGTGACACACACATCATTGTACCCTTTGCACAGGAGGGGAAACTGAGGCTTGGAGTGGGTGAGTTACTCTGCACAAAGTTTAGCAGCTAGTGCGTTGCTGAGCTGGGATTCCAACCCTTGCAGCATTGCTGCAGAACCAGCCCTGCTTTTCCCTCTTGGTCCTGTCCTCCTTTTTCTCTTGTCCTGCCTCTTCCAACCCTCCTGACTTGGAGGAGAGCTGCTTCCGTGATACAGAGCCCAAGCAGGGGCTGGGGTCGAATGGACCATTGGACCATTTCCACCCTGCCTTTCTCCGTGGCCCAGCCTCTGGGGCAGGATCTTTGCATTCACTTCTGGCTGTTTAGAAAAAGAAAACAAACCCTCCCTCTCCTTTCTCATCCCATTGGAATGCACACACCATAAATCATTGCCAAGGTCGCCCAGGCTGCCTTAGATCCTGCAGGCTGGGCAGATGCTCGGGCAGGAGGCACTTGAGGCTGCCATGCGGCCACATGGCTTGGTATAGGGCAGAAAGAAGAGGAGCTGACACAGGGTTTCTCTTTAGAGTTTTCATTCAGGCTCTGTCTTGTTCCAGAAAGGATTTAGGGCACGAAGAATTTAGGGTGCATAAAGTACACCATATTACAGCAGCTGAGGGAGAAGAAAATCCAGAGCGAAGACCCCATGTGGAACCAGTAACAAGGGGAACAGTGTCCTCACCTGGGTGTGCACAGAGGCTGGTGGGCCCAACCTGAGCAGCTGCAGGAAAGCAGGGAAAGGGGACCCTGCAGCTCCAGGGCATCCTGTCCGTGGCCATGGTGTGGAAGGTGCCAGGGAGATCTGGAGCAGCTCTGCCCCAGGGCTCTTACAAGGGGCCGTGTGTTGGCATAGCTTGCCCGTCAAGCCGGACTCCTAGTGCTGTGGAGAGAAGCAGGTGTGGGGTGGGGTCTCAGTGCTTCCCATTTCAGCTTCCGTCATGAAATGGGGGTTTCTTCTGGACCTCAGACGTGGGTGTAGGAAAGCCGAGAGTGCACCTTCCAGAACGGCAGGGTCTGGGAGCGCCTGGGTCTGCAAAGATGCCAACGCAGATATTGACAACAGCAGATGTGATAGGAAGAGGCTCGCTCTGCCAAGGAGAGGGGTGCTTGGGCAAGCCAGGTGTCCCGGAAGGAAGGAAGGAAGGAAGGAAGGAAGGAAGGAAGGAAGGAAGGAACATTTCAGACAGGTTGGGGACGTGTGCGTGTGTGCGTGCACACAAATAAGTGCTTTTCCTGCTTGTTGTTTGAATTTCTATTAACTCTTAATTTGGGAAATGTCAAACTCTGTAGGAAGTTGTACGCATGATCACCCAGCACTCGCCCCTCGAGTCACGTGTCACTAACATTTTTCACACATACCACCCTGGTGCTGCATGAGTGAATGAAGTTGCTTTGTCCCAATAAAACTTTATTTGTGAACATTGCAGTTGGAATTTCATGTAATTTTGAATGAAACTTGAACCTTACATAAGTGCAAAAATCATACAAATGTAATTATGCAAAGATAATTTTTTTTCAATCATTAAAAAAGCTGAAAACCATTCTTGGCTCACAGGAAGTATGGAAAGAACTAGGGAAGGTGGTTGTGGAGTTGACCTATTGTAGCTAGGTGGCTGGCCTCTGACCTGCGTGGCCCTGATATGATTACTCTCCCCAGGAAATTTAATGTGGATACAGCCTTGTCTCATCCGGGGTCCACACTCAGATTTCTTCCGTGGCCCTGAGCAATATGCTTTCTAGTTTTTCCTACTTGGGTATCACACATGACATTAGTTCTTATGTCTGTCAGCCCCCTTTGTTCTACGAGTCCCCCTTTTATGGTTTTTCTCCTTCCCAGCATTGCTGCTTTTTGAAGAGTTTGGGCCAGTCATGTGCAGAATGTTCAAGGTTTAGATTTCTTGGATTGTTTCCTTGCAACAGATTCAAAAGACACGTTTCTGGCACAAGCAGCGTAGTGTCTTTTCTCTTTGGGAGCAGTCAAGAGGGAGCACATTGGTCTGTCTTGGCTCCCGCCCCTGGTTTTAGCACATATAGATGATTTGCGCCTGTCTAGTTATCCGTGGTTTAAATCCTTTTCTATTCTTTCTATTCCATCTGCATTTATTACTCAACATTCTTCTGGAAAAAACATCCATCCCTCTTCCCTGTTCCATCCTTGTTTAGAACTATACCTCAGCCTGGTCCTTATTCATCTTGACATTTAAATATCCTGCATTTGGCTGGGGAAGCCCTTTCTTCTGATGAATCCTCGTCATTATCTTAAGCTTAGGATTCCTGACTTGAAGATTTTCCAATCACCTCTCCTAGGAGTTCTGATTGCTTTTGGTGGGAAGTAGGGTTTAGAAACCAAGACGGCAGAGCACTAGAGGCACCATTCCTATTTGTTGGCCTCAGCGCACAGTACAGGCTAGAACTGTTTTGTGAGGATTAAGCTGAAGCAGATGGCCTATAGAATCAGGAACCCAACATGGCAAATGTGGACATGGCATGTGCAAAGGCCCACAGGCAGCCAGGTCATGCCAAGGTGGGATTTGGCCGTAGTGGTCAGTGGAAGTACAGTGTTTAGAAGGCAAAATAGGAGATGATGCTAGAAAAAAGTCACTTGTTTTGTTGTTTGAGACAAGGTCTTGCTGTGCTTCCCATACCAGCCTCCTTGACTCAGTCTTCTTGAATAGTTGGAATAAAAAAGTCACTTTTTTTGTTTTTGCAGATGCCGTAGGTCATAAAACACAGCTGATTCAATCACAGTTATTCCGGGAGTAAAAGTGTGCATTTCAATCCCAAGGTTCCTCTTAATGAGGATTATTAAATGTGTTCAATTTGTATAGCTGCCTTATGAATGCTGGTGGTTTGTTATTGAATCAGTGGTCTACCCTGTCCCCAGTATAATATGCTAGTGAACCAGTTCTGGCTGCAGCAGAGTCTGTGATTCTCAGAATCTGTTTTATTGGAACAAGGGAAGAGAGTGCAAAATTAGTCTTAACTGGTCCAGTATTTCCTGCATAAAACCAGAGACTAACCTAACCTTTGTGCACCTTGTACATTGTCCCAGTGTTACATTAATTTTATTTTAATACCACCTTTAAAGTTATACACAGATAGCTAGGTAAACATAAAGTTTCCTGTAACTTTTAAACAACTGTACTAGAAACCAGAAATTCACAAATAGGAAATGAATCTGGTTACCAAACCCCAACATAATTCAACTGAACAAAACCATTTTAATGTGATGGGTAATGTTGCTTTATATCACTGTAAATGGCTATGCATTTGTAAGGTGAATAGATATGGTTAGTACTTATTGCACACAGATTCGTGGGGGTTTGGGATACACAACCTGTGCTGTTGTGTGCCATGTGATTTCTTTGTTTTGCCTGTTAGTCAGCATTTGAAGCACCGGGGAATGTTTTATTAATGCAGTTATCATAATGTGCCCTGGCCTTTTCATTGTCAGGGTATGCAGAATTTGCATCTATTTTTTCCCTACTGGCTTGGGGCAAGTAGTTGTAGCTCTCCCTGTGAAGCAGAAGTACCTCAAATGTCAGTGGCTTCTGGCAGGTACATTCATGTAAATTCAGCGCTTTGGAAGGCTGAGGCAGGAAGAGCGAAAGGTTGAGTCTGGTCTGGGGAGTTTAGCAAGACTCTGTCTCAAAACAAAACAAAACAGAACAAAACAAAGAAAAATGGTGCAGGATGTAGCTCAGTGCAAAGACCCTGGGTCCAATGCCTAATACAGTAGCTGGCTAGATAGATAGATGGGAAGTAGATAGTGGAGAACAAGGATTGCCAAGCTTTGCTGTGGCGAGCCAATGAAAGCAAGAAGCATTTAGGGTTTGGTGGGCCATAAGATACCTGTTGCTAGGACAGATGTTCCTCTGGCCGTGAGGAGGCTGCGTACCGATAACCCATGGCTCATTGAAGTATCACGAGTCAGAATGCATTGAGCAGCCGCTCTCCCCAACTTCCCAGTTTAGCAATGCCACATGCTGTAGAGGGTCGATCATTTCCCCTGTGGTCTCGGGAGCTGTGACTCACTGTCAGACAGGATCTTTCTGGGTTGGGGAAGGAGCAAAATTTAAGACCTCTAAAGCACAGTTTCTACTGAGTGGTTATCGCTTTCGAGGTACTTGCGAAGCAGAATGATTGTAAGTCAAACTGTTCTAAGCTGGGAACGTCTGCAGGCCGTTTTGCCTAACTAGTGCAAGATAGCTGTGGATAGCTACCGTGCTGCTCGAGTGAAAGGTGTTTTTTAGTGCTAAAATTTAAATTCCATATGATTTCCATCTCATGAAACATAGCTCTTCTTTTGATCTTTCTTTTTCTTTTATTCTGTCGCTGGTGATGGAGCCCAGGCCTTTCCCATGCTGGCCAAGCGCTCTACCATGGAGACACGTTCCCAGCCCTTGATTTATTTTCAGTCGATTCAAGCTGTACCAGCCGTTCTCAGCTGTTGGGCCGTGTGAAAACAGGTGGTGGCTGGAGCTGGCCTGCAGCCACCCCTTGGCGACCCTGGCACAGAACAGTGGCCACATAATCTTGGCGTGGGTGCTGGCTGGTTGGCTGCCATTCCTGCTTTAGGCTCAGTCTCTGCTGGTCACCTGCAGTGTGGCCAACATTTCTTGTATCTCCCAGCTCCTCTATCCAGAACTTCTCCACCCAGAGCTCCAGAGACCTGTTATTCTGGTTGGGCTGGAGACAGGGGATCCGGGGTTTCAAGACCTTGCATCATGCTTGGTAATATCTCAATCCAAGGTCAGGGAGCAAAGAAATATGGTCTAGTGCAGCACCACGTGGCAATGGGTGACCAGATGCATAGCATAGAGAGGACCAGAACCCTGTGTGACACGGAGACCAACTCATTGTAATATAGCAGTCTCTGGGTACAGAAATCTCATGGTGATTCCCACCTATTTTTTGTTGTTGTTACTTGTTTGAGACAGGGATTCCCTATGTAGTTCAGGCCGGCCTTTAACTTGCTTACATAGCCCAGACTGGTCTTGAAATCACAGTGATCCTTCTGCCTCAGCCTCCCTAGTGGCTGGGATTACAGGTGTGTGCCTCCATGCTGGGCTATTTTTTTTTTTTTTCCTAATGAAAGCATGGAATTGAAAATTCTTGCACCATGGTGATCTGTCCAAAGATCCTAGTTGCAGGGGCATTCATTCCTAGTAAAGTTCTAGGCTTTGATAGCAGAGGACTTTAGTTTCCCATCTGGAGAGAGAGGACTGGTCAGATCTGTGTTCTCTGAGCCTAACCCCCCCAGCACCCCAGAATCTGGGGACCCTCAGCAGATGTTGGTTAGAGCTGATGTCAGCAATAACAAGGAACAACAGCAGCTACCACTCATGCTCACTAAGTGATCTTCGGGTTTTAGCTGTGTTTCACGGTGGTCCTGCAGGAGAGTTAGTCTTATCGCCCTTTTATAGAACCTTGGGCCTAGAAGGTCTGGTTCCTTACCCGAGGCTGCATGGCTAACATCAGAGCCGGAGTGGCCAACCAGCGCCCGAGCTCAGCTTGGGGGCTGCGGGGCCCCGCGTGTGAAGAGCTCAATGCCCACGGGACACCCTGGCCGTCTTCCCACTCACACGAAGCCTCTGCATCCCCCGGGAATACTGTCTTAGCATGTGCCCAGACGCCCTTGCCCTTCTTCTGTGTAGTTGCTGCTGAGTCTTTGGCAGATTGTTAAAGACGGCTTTATTAGCTGTAATTCAGATGCTGTGCAATCCAGCCATGTAGAGCATGTGACTCAGTAGTTTTTAGTGTGTTCACGCCAGACACAGCCATCACCATGGGCGATTTTCACGGCTTTGAGAATCCTCTATGCTGTAACTGTTGTTTCCTTCTGCCCCTCTCCCGACCTACCTCACCCTGAGGAAGCATGAATCTACTTTTTTTTTTTAATAACTTATAGGATTATTTATTTATTTATTGGGGACAGGGTCTTGCTGTGTAGTTCAGGCTGTCCTTGAACTCACTATGTAGCCCAGGCTGGCCTCAAACTCGAGGCAGTCCTCCTGCTTCAGCCTCCCAAGTGCTAGAATTACAGGCCTATGCCACCACACCCAGCCAAATCTACTTTCTGACTCTCCAGGTTTCTTACTCTAAACTTTTATAGAAATAAGATCATATAGCGTGTGGTCTTTCATGCCTGGCTTCCTGCTTTAAGCTGGATGTCTTCAAGGCTCATCCATGTTGTAGGATGTATGTATCGTTCTTTTTCACGGCCACATAATATTCTATCGTGTGGGCACACCATGATTATCTGTTCATCTATAGATGGACAGTGGGTTGTTTTTACCTTGTGGCTATTCCTATAAACATTCATGTGGATATATGTTTTCAATTCTCTTGGGCATAATACTCGGGTGAAATTGCTTGGTCCTGTAGTAACTCCATGTTTAATTATTTGAGGAGCTGCCAGAAAGTAGATGGATTGTGACAGTCTACACAAAGGGTTTGACTTCCCTACATTCCTGCCAGCACTTGTTTTTATCTGACCTGATGCTAACCACGCTGGTGGTATGAAGTGATGTCTCATTGTATAACTTCAGGGCTTTTTTTTCCTCTGCCTTTTTCTGCCTCTTGCTCACTTCACTGATACTGGTAAGAGCCACAGGATGGATGCTCAGGTTGTATGCTAAACAATTCCATGGAGTGCTTTTCACAGAAGCTCTGTTAACTGCTTCCCTGTACCCTGTTGACTACAGAGACCCTTTCAATCCGCACCATGATACGAGACACGTTTCTCTCTGGATTCTTGCTGGCCACAGGCTTGTTCCAGGTTACGTCTTTTTTGCCTCCTGAATAGGCAGATTCCTCTGGCTGTCTTGCTCCCTTGCCCAAGACCCTTCGTGCCAGGCATAACCAAGAAGCAGGGTTCAGGTTAGTCTCCACGTGGCCTGCTCCTCCCAGGCCATTCTAGGACTCGAGGGTGCTTGTCGCCATCTCCAGAAGAGCTCCTCCCTGAGAGGCTGGTCCCACAGATCCAAGGGACTGGGGACAGAACTGCTGTCCCAGTCAGTGACAAGGCCCTTGGCTCAGCTGTTCCTGGCTCCTGACCTGACTGCCACTTGTCAGGCATATATGTCTTTGGTTTGTCAGCTCTTCTGTATGTTAAACCAGAGTGCACGATGTCATGGAATGTCATGCTGTTGTGCGAATCGGTGCCCACAGCAGGCCCGGTGCCTGACAGTGCCGAGCAGGTCATTGCTTTGTCACCTCCAGCTGCCTTCCCAGGCATTAAGCCTTCTCCGGGGGGATGTGAAGGGTGTGAAACCAGATGTGGGGCTTGCGATTGTGCACCAACAGGCCTCACTTCCAAGTCTTGGGGTGCCTGTAAGGTTTAAGAAACAGGGCGATCCTGCCGTTTACCATGGTCTTGTTGAAGCTGGAGAGATGGCCAGCCTGGGAAGCACATACACTCCCTGAGACCACCCGAGTTGGAGTCTGCTTTACATCACGGTAATGAAGCCCCTGGGCCAGTTCACTTGTAAAGAGGAAAAGGTTCAGAGGTTCCAGCCCAAGATCAGGCAGACCTGTGGCTCTGGGCCTCTGGTGGAGCAGACTATTCACCTCATGGCCAGGAAGCAAGTGAGGAAAGGGCCGGGGTCCCGAGGACCCCACCCAGGGCTCACCCAGTGACCGAGGGACCCCCCACTAGACCCCACCCCTTCAGCTTCTGCCACTTCCCAGCAGCGCTGTGAGTGTCGAGCAAGCTCAACACAGCCCACTGGTGCCCCTTGTGTGAACCCTCATTGCTGGGGCTGTGTGCAGGGAGACGGGGACACATGAGGGCGTCACAGGGTCAGAAGTGTCACATCAGAGAAGCAGTCACAGAGACCTCCTGTCGCATACAATGCCATACTATACACTTAAAGCTTGCTGGGAGGATGAGTCTCAGAGTGTTACCACATTCACAATGATGAAGCTATGAAAAGCAGAAAAGAAACACTTGGAGATGATAAATATGTTTGTGCCGATGGTTTTCTGGGTTTTCCCTTCCATCCAGACTTATCAAGTTATAAGCGTTAAATATGTACAGCTCTGAGTATTTCAATCACACTTCTGTGCAGTGGTTTTCAAAGGGAGAAATCTGATAAAAGTGGATTTAGAACACTGAAAGGAAGCATCTACCTCCTTCTCTGTTAAATGAGGGTGAAGGGGTGAGACCCGGGTGCTGGAAATGTTTGAGTCACTTAGGGAGTTGTTCAGAACTAGTCTTTTTTTTTCCTTGGTACCAGGGACTGAACTCAGGACCTTGCGCTCACCAGGCAGGTGCTTGTGCCACTGAGTTACATCCCTGGCTCCACTTAGGGAGTTGTACACACAGCAGTGTTCACACGCTGTGCACAAAATTTTGGGCTCCTGTGTGCAACAGTCCTGCCTTGTGTGCTTGGATAGCAAGTTAGGAACCTGAGTCTTGATTATCTCTGAACCCTTGTCTCGCTGGTCTGTTCTTCACTACGTGACTGTGGGGAGTAGAGCCCGGAGCTCAACTTGAGGACGGCCTCCTTCTCCTTGTGGTCTTCGCTTGACTCAGCTGGTGAGAGGCCAGAGAAGGGAGGCGACCGATGCTAGGGACCTCCTGAGGATCTTGGGAGAAGCCTCGGGTGCATGCTGAAGTGCACTGGCAGCTGTGAATGGCCCTGCCCGTCATTTCTGCGCTTCCTTTGCGCTACAAGAAGGTGCATGGTAGAAAATCAGGATGCTTAATGGATTCTGTGGGTTCCTGGAAAGTTGCAAATAGATCAGCTTTTTGAAAATCCAATTTCTGCAACATCTGGTCATGGCTTCATTTGGAGGCGCCCAGCAGCGAATCCCAATGGCAGCAAATGCTTGGTTGCAGAGCAGTGGCCCCTGCCCTTTAGAATGCCAGCCTGCACCTGGCAGGTTTGCTGGAGCTAAGGCTATGGGAGAAGCGGGAGGGGCATTGCCCTCCACCCTGCAGCTTGGTTAAAACATGGACTGGGCCAGCAGACACCTGATTTCCACTCCAGCTTCCTGTGTATTTTCTCTCAGGTGGAGACAAGTTACCTAACGACTCCGCACCTCAGCTTCCTAATCTGTACCATGAGGACAGTTCCCGAATCCTCTTCCTAATTTCTGAGCATTAATGTGATGGGGAGGGTATCAGAGAACTTGGCTCAGGGAAGTTGCTCCAGGAGTGGCAGCTGTTGGTGACATTTTATTGTCCCTATTATCATCAATCATGACCATGGTCAGAAATAGCACTCTTTGCACATAGACTGGTCTTCTCCCAGGTGGCTAAAACGTACCCCTTTGTGTTATTTTTCTGAGCATCTGTCCATGTAGAATCATGTGCTCTGAGGTTTAGAATTTGGAGGTCATGTAGAACTGCAGGCCTGTGACTGTCACTCCCTCTTCTCCAAGACCTCAGCATAGACTCTATCCAGTTCAGAGTTCTCATACCCCACAGGGATCTCCATCACTAGCCTGTACTCAGGCCTCTGTCTCCAGTGGGTACAGCACTGCAGAAGGCTGAGTACAGTGACCCAGTGTTGACCCACAGACCTCCCCCGACCAGGAGTAACCTCTGACCCTGTCATTCATGGCCCCTGTCATGAATGCGGTGCTAATAGTGACTTGCATATCAGTCATGCCAGCAACTCTGCAGGTATGGTCTTTACTCCATGCCACAGGTGAGGAAGCTGAGGCATGGCCAATCAAGCCAGCTGCCCAAGGTCACTCAGCTCAAAGGTGACAAGGTGGAGATTCTCGCCAGTGTCTCTGGCTCTAGGATTCCTGCTACCCACCAGGTGACCCCACTGCTTGCTGGGGACTCTGAGAGCTTTTTTCCCTCAGGACCAAGAGGAGCCTTCAGAAAATGACAAGGTGGAGATGTGGGCATTGGATAAAGGACAGCGCTCCCTGTGACTCCGGGGCTGTGCCAGGAGGGCACCCTGAACTGAGTATTTTGTCTTTTCATCTTTTTTAAAACACAAAGGCAGTTTAGTTGCATATACAAATGTCCTCACTTCCTCTTCCTCCCCTGTGGAGTTCACCTGAGCTGAGAGTTTGAAAGGTGTCTCCACACCCGTGTGAATAAATGCGTGTGGGCTGGAGATATAGCTTGGTGATAGGGCCATGAGGCCCTGGGTTCAACCTCCAGCAGTGCAAACAACAGAAATCAACAACAAAACATACATGCAGAGTGGCACGCTGAGGAACGTTTGACAGCCTCTTGGCGATGGTGTGCAGATGTCCGTGGGATACATGTTTTCACAGCTGTGGAACAGGCAATCTCAGAATGTGCAGTTGGGAAGAAATATGTAGGAACAACTAGGATGTGCTATTTCTACCACATAGATGGAGTAGACATAGTAGCCTCCAGAGCACTTTGGCAAGCAGCTTTCTGTTACTGTAACGAAATACCTGAGACAATCAACTTTATAAGAGGAAGAGTTTATTTTCACTCTCAGATTTGGAGGGAACATTTTAGATTCTTTTCTTTTTTTTTTTTTTTTTTTTTTTGGCGGTACTGGGGATCAAACTCAGGACCCTGCGCTTGCTAGGCAGGTGCTTATTCCACTGAGCTATATCCCCAGCCCCGGAACATTTTAGATTCAAACCATAGCAGCACAGGTAACAGTAAAGTAGTTGGGAAGTGGTACGTTTTGAGTATTAAATATAAAATCTATTGAATCTTTAAAAATATATAATCTATTGAAGCATAATTTTATATCATTCAGCTATAAGCATGGCTATGTATAATAGCTCATACACAAAATTCCTGAAAATTTAACAGTCGGCCCTTATTTGTCAGTATGAGCCAGCTCCAGCATACTACTCCTTTCTGTTTGACTAAAATATTCACATTATATAATTTTTTAAAAAACTTGTTTTTAATCCAAAAAGTTCTTGAGGCTGTCGTTTCTCCTTTCGGCCAATGTTGACCCTGTGTCATTCACTGTGTTAGGAACAAGGTCACCAGTGTAATGGGAGAACTGTGTGCTCGGTGGGAAAAAGTTGACAAAGGGTACCTTCATGTGGGCAGCATTCACTGTAAACCTGACCACCCATGCAAAGCAGTGCTGGTGGCCATTGTTCTTGGGGGACTCCTCCAGCCACCTTGGAGGTGGCTGCCCCTGGGGAAGACAGGAAGGAGGATGAGCTGGAGGCTAAGAGCATCCTCAGCTGCATCTTGGAATATTCTTAAGGCAAAAGGAGAAAAGGCTCTATGATAAGTATAACCAGTGTGAACTTTTCTTGGCTCTGGCGGATGTGCACAGGGTTGTCTGCTGTGTTGTTCCTTCACTTCTGAATGATGGAAGCACTTTGTGATTGTTTTTTAAGAATAGAGAAGTCTGGGCCTGGAACTGACGCGGATTCAAGGTTAGCTCCAGGAGCACTGTGGCTGCAGGAGAGAACAGGGGTGGAGACAAGCCCAAGGCTGGTGACTTGGATGGGCATGGGTAGGGTCTGCAGGCCTCGAAGGCTGCAACCGGAAGTATGAATTTTGTTAGCGTGAGTTTAAACTCTTGAGCTTATGAGTGATGTGGTCTTGGGTAGAACTGATAGGGGAGTGAGAATGTCAGCGGAGGGTTAGGGAGAAGTCCGGGCCTGTGGGGGGCTGACTAGCTTGCATGCCCACACTGCCGCATGATACCTACCTCCATTCTGCTACTAGAGGAGGACGAAGCGGGGGATGGATCCTGATGAAACCAAAATGAATGAAGGAAAACGATGAATCTGAAAAAGAACCAATTCATAATTGTGGGAATGAAAATTTTTCACTGGACGGAAGATATTCATTTAAAAAGGAAGAAAGGGGAAATCTGATAGAGAACTAGTGAATTGGAAAAGTGTCCTGAGAAATGTTTCTGGAACTTCCCAGAGAGATAAAGAGAGAGAAATATGCTACTCCCACGTGTGTTTAATAGAAATTCTACCAGGACAGACTGGACAAAGTGGCTGAGAAGCTGCACTCAAAACACAATAGGTGAGAATCATCAGAATCAGAAAAGAGACGCAAGCCTTCAGTTTGAAAGTGCTCATCAAGGAAGGAAGAGAATTTTATAAAGTAAATCTCACCTTCAAAACCACAGACCAAAATGGCAGAAAGTCACAAGTAGAGAAAGTCATCAAATTCACCATTGTGGTGCATGTCTCTAATCCCAGCACTGGGGAGGCTAGGGCCAGAGAATCATGAGTTCAAGGCCAACCTGAGCTACGTAGCAAGACGAGCCCAGCCTGACAACAGAGTGAGACTGTCTCCAAGAACAAAAACCAACCAAAGCCTTTACCATAGGCAGATTACCTGCAAAAGACCAAAGGCAGACTTGCAGTGGGTTGCTTAGGATCCTAGGGCTTTTTGTCAGTCTTGAAAGAGCACTGAAAGAAAAAAAAAAAGCAGCTTAGAATTCCATGCCTTGATATTCAAGAGACGTGGCAGAATAAAGATATTTTTACAGAAGTGACCCTGCCCCAAATCCTTGAATATTTAGGGTTGGGGAGAGGCAAGACTCTCTCAAGTCACAAGTCATCTAGTGGTGGTCAGTGTCTCCCACAGCAGTATAGAGAGTGGGCTGGATTCTGCTTTAGTTGGCACAACACATGCTGTTGGAGGCCGTGCTCATTGGCCATGTGGCTGGGTTTTCCATCAAGATAGATGAGAGAGATTGTCTGTGTTTTCCTGTCTCCCACGGATTCAGGACACCCTGGAGAGCTTTGTGCTTTCTACGGACCCTTGAGAGATGGCAGTGGGCAGAGGGTGAGTGGCAAGGACTCCCCGTGCCAGCTTGGGTTTCAGTCCTATGGCAGAGGAAAGGGACTGGGCAGTGGTGGGACCAGGCCTAGAGCCCTATGCCTGGGGACATGAGAGCCCCTTCTAGAATGGCCTCTCTAGCCTGTCTCTGTCTTCCAGATTGTGGACAAGAACAACCGCTACAAATCCATCGATGGGTCGGATGAGACCAAGGCCAACTGGATGAGGTGAGTCCTGCCCCCTGCTGATGTCTATGGAGCTGTGAGGGTCCTGGAGAGAGGCCATGTTGGGCCTGTGGGGTCTCCAGGGAGGAGGCGGCTATTTGCATAGTTTGGGACACATCTAGCTTTGGGGGACCGTCCTGTTCCCCAGGCTTCCATAAGGGGCTTCTAGCAGCTGCACCCTCGCCAGTGCCTCCAGAGGCCCCAGAGCCATGCTCCTGGATGGGGCGGAGAGCACCCTGCTTGGCTCCTGTTGGGTAGTTGCCCTGGGGCAGTCTTGTCAGTAGCCTACTGTGGGACATGAGGCTTCTGCAAGTCTCCAGCTCTGATCTGGACTGCATCCCATGCCAGGCTTGAGGACTTTCAAAAGCAATTGTGCCCTAATCCAGCATGTGGGACAGGAGTTTGAGCCAGGAAGGGCCTTCAAGGGGAGCCAGAGAGACAGGAGCTAGACTGCAGGTCACTGGCCAGTGCAGTGTATCAGTGGGGTGAGAGGTCACACTGCCCTGTTCCCCCCTCCTCACTGGCTTAGCTCTGAAACCAGGGGTGGTGAATGGGATGCAGGCCTGAGCACGGGGAAGCCTTGGTGGCCGCAGCAGGGGCCCCGTTGGTCTGTGCAGCACCTGTGGCTGCGGATGGGGATGCAGGGCCCAGGTGCTCCCACCAAGATGTGCGCTAAAGGACATGTGTGTTTCACCTCTGAGAGTTTCTCAGCAATGAGAGGTGGTTTGGAGGAGGGGACATGGAATGAGGTCCCTGCCCCCTTGAGCCCCATCTAGGAGGCCTGGGGGCCGAGCTGCAGTGTTCTCTCCCAGAGCACTTTGGGTTCACCTCTCACCTGGTGGGCTAGCTATTCTCAATGCTGCTGAAGAGGCTTGGGAGCAGGGACATGTGGGGGGGAGGAGGGGAACACAACACACTTTCACCTAGCAGGGCAGAGCCAAGCTCCTACCCTTGACCTTCCACACGGTTGGCTCAGCCCCTGCCCTGAATATGCCCTAAGAAGGCGGGTAACACTCAGTTGCCTGCTTCTCCCCGACCCCTGAGTTTGGGACAACTCAGCTATGCCCTTCATCCCTGTGTCCTCTGTGACCCTAGGCGGGCACTGGGGTGGCTTTCCCAGGTTCCCCCCAGCACCCCAGAAGTGACTTTTTCCGACATGGCTGTGGTGTACAGGCAGAGACAGTGCTGGAAGGGATGGGATGGCAGAGTAGGGGCCTTGGCATGGGCCCAAGGGCCACTGGTGGGCAGCATAGACCAGCCCACTGGGCTCTCTGTAGGCCACTCTGGCCTGGCTCTGGCAACCAGGAGGGTGTGTGTGATGAGACCTGGCATTGGGCCAGCCAGTGCTGTGACTTTCAAGGCTCTAGGACCTTTGGCTTGTGACTCTGAGCCCATTGTGCCTTCTGCTTTCTACCTCTGAGCTTTCGCCTGGGCACAAGCCTTTCCCATGGCCCCCAAAGAGGAAGCGCCCCATCTGGACAAGGTGACCAACATCTGGTACCCTCCAGCAGGCAAGGTCTCGCCCAGTGTTACATAGTCATGGGCGGAACAAGGACTGGAGCCTGCGGCTCTCTTCAGGACAGAGTTCCCCGTCTGTGCACAGGGACAACCAGAGCACAGGTCCCTGGGTGATGCCTCATGTTAGCATGGGCTCCATCCTGCTCCTGCTCCCAATCCCGTCCTAGGAGGTCCTAGCTGGCAGTCCCCAGCTCAAGTCCACTCAGGAAGCAGGTGGGCTTCGTGTGTATGGCTTCCATTCTGGTAGCTCTTGCAAAAGGTAGGGACCTAGTTTCTACAGAGTAAGTGGTAGGCCAGGAAGGCAAGGGGCACTCACGGTTTGAATGTTGGCCAGTGGCCGCCCTAGGCTTGGTGCTCTATTTTATGTTCACAGGGGCCTTTGGCAGTGCTTTAGCACATGATTGGTGGTCACAGTTTTATGGGTAGATGCTACTGGTTTGCACCAGGTTGAAACCAAGGACAGCAGTAAGAATTCTCTGTTGCAGGCTGCTCCTTGCTCCCAAGGAATTTTTCAATTGAGAAAAGTGCATCAAAATTTCTGATAGCCCTGCCAGGTGGCTGTGGAGGGGCCCCTCTCATGTTCTAGACCTGGTGGCCCCCAAGAGACTCAGCCTAGTCGGGTTTGTGTGAAGACCCCTGTCCCTACCAATGCTTTGGATGGGGTCCCAGGCCCCAGCCTTCCTCTCCCAACTTGTGTTCTGCAGGGAGTTTGGGGAGGGGACACTGGAGACCATGGCGTCACGGTGCTGGGTGGTTTGCAGGCACAGAATGGGCTCCTGCTGTACCCTACTGACTCTCGGGGTGGACCTGTTGAATCCTGTGGTACTAATTAAAGGCTGGACAGAGCCACAGTGTGCCCCTTGCCCAGTGCCCTGGCTGCTTGGCAGAGATGGAAGCAATAGACATTTGTGGGCTCCTGTAATCCCACCAGAAAGTCAGAGCAGCCCCCTAGAGCAGTTGTAAGCGGTGCTCCTGTGGGAGGGGAGTCTGTTTTCTTGTGCAAACAGAGGCGGGAACTTGGAGGGCAGGTGGGAGGGAAGTGAGTGCGAGTGATAGAATAAACCATGTGTGATCACACGCCAAGAGTGGGTGCCCCTGTGAATGCCAGTGGTCACTAGCCAGAGCGGACAGCCTCCCCGGTTAAGTGTTCTTCCTCCAAGCCTTTCACTTGGCTGCAGGGCTCAGTGTGAATGTCGCTTTGTAGATGCAGTGGTCTAACCCTACCCTCCATAAGGGTTCCTTATTCCTCCTCAGAGCTCTTCTACTCATGACAAGTTGGTGTGGTTGTTATCCCCGTTCTGCATGGGGAGTGTCAAGTAGGAAAGTTGAATGAACTTGAGCTGCCCCAGCACTCCTGACTAGTAAGGGGTAAGGCAGGGTCTATACTGCAGGCGCTGGACTTGGGTCCAGGCCCCCACCCAGCTCATGTGCGTCTTCTCCAAGCACTGGCAGAAGGGACCTCTGAGCAGGAGGAGGGTGTGGTGGGGCCAGGTCACTGACTCAGGTGCCTGCTGGCTCCCCAGCTGGGGGCGCAGTTAGGAAGGAGGAGGACCACCTGCAGTGACGGTCATTTACCCAATTGTGCTTTGTGGGATATTCAACCCAAGGAATGTGGTGCCCCTGGCCGAGCGTAAGAGGAAGCCCAAGTTCTCCAAGGAGGAGCTGGACATTCTGGTCATGGAGGTGACCCGCCATGAAGCGGTTCTCTTTGGGAGGGAGACCATGCGGCTGTCCCATGCTGACAGGGACAAGATTTGGGAAAGCATAGCTCGGAAAATCACCTCCATCAGCCAGGTCCCCCGCTCCGTCAAGGACATTAAGCACCGATGGGATGACATGAAGCGGAGGACCAAGGACAAGCTGGCCTTCATGCAGCAGTCTCTGTCAGGCCCTGGGGGCGGGGGCCGGGCGCCCACCATCGTGCTCACTGCCCACGAGAGGGCCATCGAGTCGGCGCTGCTCATGGCCCGCTCCGGGCACAGCTTTCCCGGGGCCGAGCTGGATGGCACCGGCACCGACAGCCCATCAACCAGCTGTGAGTATTGCCTGCCTGGGCCCTGCCACCTTGGCTGGGGGGGCTTCTCTTGAGAGTCCCTTCTCCTCTACTCTTCGCATCCTTCTCCAGCCTGCTTACCCTTCTATCCCCACATCTGTCCTGTCTCCCCCTTTTCTTGTGCCTTTATTCTAGAGAATTCTGTGGGCATCTCTACCAGGATCAGGGAAGAAAGCTGTGTATAAAATATAGAAAGGGTGATAGAAATATGCAGTGGATATTTAATTCTAAAAATATATTACAGCAAAATACGCATGGCCATTCATCCCCCTCAAAATCCTTCCCCTCACTCCAGACATATTTATCCCACCATCCTTGCCACTTTCTGAAGCAGTTCTGGAGGTCCTCTTTCGTGAGTGTCTTTATAAGGAGCGACAAAAAATCCGGGGAATGTGCTGCTGAGTGTCATCCAGCAAAAAGGGAGGCTGGTAAAAACATGACATCGCCTACACACTCACTGGCTCCGGGACTGTGAGGCTTCTGCTTCTTCCCAAAAGTCAAACTGCCATGACAAGTAAACATCTTGAATCAGTTCAGGACGTCAAGGCAGCCACAAAAACACAAACCAAAAGACACAAAACAGGACTTCCAGGACTGCTTCAGAAGGCGGCCAGAAAAATGGGATCAGTGTATTTGAGGTGAGGGGGAGGATTTTGAAGCAATGTATCTTTTACTATAATACATGTATCGACCCTGCTCTCAGGGACTTCTGAATTCGTGGGGATAAACAAATGTGATTAAGTAACTGCAGCAGTGAATGCGTAAGGAAGGTGTAAAGGCTGCCCGAGTCTAGGAAGTACTGACTCCTAAGCCTGAGAGCTATGCAGTTGCAAGGCCGCCCTGGGTCTGGCGCTCTGCAGACGATGTGACCTTGACATTCAGAACAGCCCTTTGTACCATGGGTGGGCGGGCCCTGCATTTGCTTTCGGGGTTAGGCTTGGCCCTCGGGCTGCAGCAGCCCCGTCTGCGAGTAAGAAGCAGAAGGAAGGAGGGTGCGGAGGAGTTAGCCAGGCCTGGTGTGAGGCGCAGAGGAGGGGCAGGCCGAGTGTGCAGGCTAAGAACAGTATGTACGCGAGTGGCCTGCATCAGGAAGGCGCTTGGCACGTTCCGGGAACAGAGGGGCCAGGGACGCCCCAGGGTAGCAGGCAGGGGGAGGGGCAGGGCCTGGCCCGGAAAGATCGGCTCCCCTCTCTCCCTGTCTGGGCCACTTGCTGTATTTCTGTTTTATTTCCTGCACGCCCATCTTGTGTGCCCAGATGCTTTCTCAGGCTTCCTTCTGGTTCTGCCTCTTTCTGTCTGGCTGTCTCAGCCCCTCCCCCGGCCCCCGCGTCTCCCAGCTACCCCCCCCCCCTCACCTTCAGGGCTCGTCCTCGCCTTTGCCCTCTGCTTCGCTTCCGGTGGAGGCCAGGGGCCTTGGGGCTGCCTTCCCAGCTGGGACTCATCAGAAGGGGAGCGATGAGGGCTCTCTTCGTGGGGCTGCACTCCGTTTCTGCCACCTAGCTCCCACCCCGCTCGTCACAGTCCTCCGCAGACTGGGAGGCCAGGAGCAGGCCAGAGGGGCCCAGGCAGCAGGAAGGCGGTTCACAGAGACCCCACCTCCCGTCCCAGGCTACTTGCCATGGGATCCACTCATTTCCTGTTTGCCTGGGGCTCCTGACAGGTGGCGATTCCCAGGCCTGGGAAGGGATGAGATCAGCTAGTCTGGCCCCTCTTGAAAACCTCTTGAAACCGAGGTGTCCCCAGATGGATCATAGCCAGCACTTGAACCCAGGTCTCCCAGCTCCTCGTGAATCAGAGTTTTCCCAGGTCTCAACATCTGGAAAAGGAGACTCCCTGACTCCTGCTCTGCTCACCCCTCAGCTCCCTGACACTGAAGGGTCACTGCAGGTAGCCTGTCTGGAAGGAGCACCCCACCTGTGCCAGTGACCAGCTGGTATAGCTCTGCCTGGGCCTTGGTGACCTTGGGAGGGGAGGGAAGGGCATCAGCATGGTGGGCCTCATGCTTTCTACCCTTCTGGGGTCTTGGGGGCAGAGTATGGCTGCTACGCCATCAAGAAGGCTCAAGAGGCACCAGGCTCTGCTGTGCTGTCCCCAAGAGGCCCTGGGACCTTGGGGAACAGACGTCATCCCTGCAGTCTATGATATTTCTTATGTGACCAAGCACTTGTGAGTAGGAATGTGATGTATCTGGCCTGGCAGCCCACCTCGAGGGACAAAGGGACCGCAGGGCTGGTGGCTTGCTCGGTGCTGCCCTGCGCGCTGTGGTGGCCCCTGTCCCTCCAGCTGGGAGCATCCTCCAGCTGCTTTAAAGCTGCAGATTCCAGCGAAGCCACAAGGTAGTCCTAGGCAATTCAGGAACCTTAGGAGCCAAACTATGGGGACCATGATATTCATGGTCTTAGGCAGATGTCATGAGGTCTGTGACCTCAACTATTCTTACAAACCAGCTGGTGGCCACTCATTTGCTCAGGAAGATAGAGCAGCCATTGCTGTTACTTTGCAGAAAGTGAATGTCAAAGAGAAGGATCAATTCAGTGGAGGTCATGAACCACCACAGGGTTGACAGTCTCTTTTGGGGCCCGAGCTTCCTTGGCCTGGGCTCTTTCTAGAATGCAGCTGTTCTGGGGGAGGAAGGGAACCTGCCTGTGTACCCGGCCCACACACCTCAGGGACTTGGGGGACAGGCATTTCTCCAGTTTAGGTTGAGGGGTGGCAGGGTGGAGTGGGATGTTTTCGGGGTTGCACCCAAGCCCGTGGGTGCCCCCTTCTCCCTGTTGTAATCACTTGTCCATCTCTGCCTCTGTCCCCAAGATGATGAAGATGACGAGACACCTGGGCCCTCGAGGCAGCCTCTCCAGGAGCCCCCGCGGCGGTCCCCAGAGGAAGAGCCCCACCCAGCCAGGCCCTCCCTGCTCTGCTCATCTTCCTCCTCTGACCAGTCTGAGATGGTGGGCCCCAAGCCAGAGGCCCTGCGCTGTTCCTCCTCCCAGGCCCAGGCTGCCTGTGGAACCCCACAGCCACATCCCAACCTGCCCACCAGGGCCCTGGACTGGCAGCAACTCCATATCCACACTCAGCAAACAGAGGTGTTCCAGCGCTTCTGCCAAGAGCTGGTGACCGTGCACCAGGACATGGCCAACAGCATGCATGTCATAGGCCAGGCCATGGCCGAGCTGAGCAGCCGCATCGGTGAGATGTGCCAGACACTGAGAGAGATCCGGGATGGGGTTCAGGCCTCTCAGTGGGGCCCAGGAGAAGCAGCCCCCATGGGCTCCGACCCCCAGGCTCAGACACCGCCTCTGGGTCCCCCACCAGCTCCCCCAGCTCCAGCACGGACTACCAGGTCTCGGAAGAGGAAGCACAATTTCTAACCCGGCCAGTCTGCGCCAGGAGGAAGAGACATGGAGGGGTTGTCTGGCCTCAAGCCAGGGGCCAGGCACAGGACCGAGGACCCCGGTAGGACCCTTCAGGCACTGTGACCTCTTCACTGAGCCCAGGTCGGCTGCCTGTGCTCTGCCAGAGCTTGCATTGTGCCTACTCCCTCCCTAGTCTTTGGCAAATGCGCAAGATGAAAGAACAGCTATGCGCTTGATGCTTGCTTGGCCCAGAGGTCTTTGTCCTCCTCTTGGTCTGTCACCCACGGCAGTAGGCCTGGAGCAGAAAGGGTGAGAGCAGGGAGCATCTGAATGGATCCTGCTTCCAAACTTGGGGCTGCTGCGCTGACTCCAGTCCCCAGATTCTGTGCTTTTCTGGGGGTGTAGCCTGAGGATGCTGGGGCCAAGCCCAGTCCACTGAGGAGGGGTCTGTCCTCTCGTCCTTGGGATGCTAAGACCTGTGGGGGGGGGAGCCTTCCGCTTGCCCTTGTGCAGTGCGCGTGCTCAGCTGCTGTGCTTGCCTTCCGTGGAGTGTAATAAGAGTGGGATGGTGTCAGTAAGGAGGAGACTGCGTCGTGTACTGAGAGACCACTTTATACCTTTCCCGCACTTTGCAGATATTTTGTGATCTCAGGGTGTTCTCAGGAAAACTGGAGGGGCAGCTGAGCCAGGCATTACTATTATCATCATCTGCGTTGCATAGATGACAAATGACATAGTCTCTTAGTAGGGGGCCAGGACCGGGGATTTTGCCAGTCTCTCTGTCCAGAATCCAGATCCAGGGCATTGGGAGCAGGGAGGGTCTTGCTCCCTGTTTGGCCTCCTGGGTGGCAGTGGGGGGGCAGTGGTAGCACTGAGGTGGATCTACTGTCCTGCCTGGCCCTGGGCTGTGTGGCCAGTAGCTGGGGAGAGGCATGGCCTAGGCCTCAGGAGTCCCGCAGGGCTTGTGTCTGTTTCACATCCCAGCATGCCTTGCCTCTGCTTGCTTGGGCTGCACTTGCACTGGCCACATACATCTCCAGCTTCTTGTTTTGGGGTGTGGGGGAGGGAGCAGGGGTCTTGCAGTTAGGGAGGAAGGTAGCAGGTGGCAGGTGTAAGCTTAACCTCTACCTGGGCACAGCTTGGCTCTGTGTCCTCTTTGCTCTGTGGCCTGAGGCCAAACCCTGCAGATCTTTCCTGCCCCCTGCCTGTCCCCTCTCATCCTGCCCCCTAGAGCCACAGCAGGGGCAGGAGGCTTGCTGTACCTGATGCCTGCTGAGGCTGCTCTTGGGGCTGCTCATAACTGACACCATGCTTTGTCCTGCACAAAGAGAATGGAGGGCACCTGTCATGTCCCTGTGCCCTCAACTTCATCTCCCCATTGTATGGTCCTTTGGGGGTTCCTGCCCCCAGACTGAACATCCTCCTGTCCAACAGCCCTGTGGCTTGAGTATTGCCTGGAATTGCTCTGCCTTCCTATGTGGGAGTCGAAGATTGCCTTCCAGAGTCTTTTTGTTAAGATGGCAATAAAAAGAAATTGATCGCACACTTTGAACATACCCAGGCTCCAGGATCATTCTTTGGTGTATATTTTCTTTCTCTGCTTCCTATGGAAACCTCGTAGCTCCTAAAGCAGGGCTGAGTAGATTAAGGAAAAGCACGGTGGGGAAGGGGGCCCCAGCGGCCCCTGTGTTTCTCTGATCCCTGAAGCTACAGGACCTATGTCCAGCCCCAGCCAGGCCCTCGGAGCTGAGGACAGGAGCGTGGGAGGCAGAGCACCTACAAACGATTAGTTCAGTGTGTTTCCTTTCCTCACACATCAAAAGAGCTACATTAATTTTACCTTCTGGTTCCCTAAAAGTCAATTAAGGTTCCCAGGGCCTTTCTGGCAGGAGACTTCAGACAGTGAGGGCTATCCATTGCCAGAGCACTTGAGGGACCACCCTGAGAGAGGAACTGTTTTTGGACATGGATCCTGAGGTCCCTTTGTTATAGGCGAGGGCCTGCCCACCAGATCTGAGGCTTGTCCAAGTGACGGGAGCACCCTGGCTTGCTGGCTGTCCCAGAGAGAGCTTGCCCCAGGCAGGCAGCCTATGTCTGGATCAGGAGCCCCCTTTCAGGATGGTTCTAATGTACTTTTGGCTTTGCAATCTAGACCACCTGCTGCAGTTCCTACTGTAAGAGCACAGCCAGGGAAACTAAGACTGTCCAGGTCCTGGGAGATGTAGAGACATCATGAAACCAGGCCCGGTGTCTTCCCTAACCCTCAAGAACAGTGACTGGCTGGGAAGGGAGGGCCATGTTGGAATACGCTTTAACCCTGAAACAGAGGTCAGAGCAAAAGGGATGGGGAGGTGAAGAGTCTCATGGTTTGGAATGGAACTCATGGTTTGGGATGGAAAAGATTTCCATCTGTGTCTTGGCTTAGTGGGAACTAGGAAAGCACAGTAAAACAGGAGGAAGAAATGGGCAGTAGGAAAGAGGGGAACCCTTGAAGGGAGGCCTCTAGCCCTGGAGAGGCTGGCCATGTGGCCTGAGGCCAGGGGATCACCTGGTGGGCAGGTATGTGACCCGAAGTCTTTCTCAGCCCAGAGACCCAAGGCACATGGGAACACGAAGCCCAGACCCTTTCTTCTCACCAGGCTTTCCCATTTCTGCCTCCCTGACCTGGATGACTTCCTCCCCATTGGAGAGCAGGAGGGGTGGACCTGGCCTTGGGCACCATTTCTAACCAAGGGGATGCCCGTGAACTATTTCCATTCCCCAGAGTTGGAACCATAATCATTTCCTGACCCAGCTCGAAAATCTGGTGTGCTTGATAAGGCCCAGTGGGTAAGGTTTGAGACTGTCTTCACACTTGTCTATCTAGTGCCTAAGGTTGGCTAGGAGGCTGGAATTCAAACAGTGCCTTATCTTCATGAAAAGTTCAGCCTCACTGCCACTGTCACCCAGCACCTTGATTGTCTCTAAGGTGCCTGAGTCTGGGGGTGGGATTTAGGCCCACTCTGGGACAGTCTCAGCTGGGCGTTATCTACCCACTTCTTGCGCTTTCTGTCCAACCAGGGAATGACCTGGTTACTCAGATCTTGCAAACAGCTAGCTGCGCAGCCATGATGAAGAGCAAGACTTTCTACTCCCTGGAAGCCTGTGCTGCTCAGGGAGGGCTCCAGCTTTCTGTGGTCACAAGATGGGAGGGGGTGACTCTTCGTAAAGTGGTTGTCACAAATGGGGACAATGGGACTCTGAGAACCAGTCAGGCCATTAGATGTCACCAAAGAATACTTAAAATGAGAGACCTAATTAGAAATGGTTGGTGTTGGGACTTAGCTGATTTAGCTTTACTCAAAAATGGCACAGTGTTGACAGCGTGTCAAGGGAAAGGTCCACTGTGATTCATTAAGAGTTGCCATATATATCTTATTTCAAATGCCAGGTTTTTTTGATCTGCCTTTGAAAACATACTGTGATTGATCCAGAGACTTGGGCTGCTCTATCTGAATACTGGTTCTCGTTGGGCAGAAACACCAGGGGATGGAAGGGGAAATCGCCTTGAGTTTTTCCAAGCCTTCTGGCACATGGTACATGATGCCCTTTTGAAGAAATACATCCTTGTTGGAAACATGTTCCGCAGCTATCTTTTCCCCTTAACAGAGTGATGGGGAAAGAGCTCAGCTTTTTTTAGAGCTTGGTGGCTCTTTCGAAACTGAGAAAAGGGGTGACAGCAATGGTATTTGCTCCCCCACGCTGCTCTGTGAGTACAAAGCTCCTCTCCAGGACATAGGGAGTTGGAGGGTTGGCCTTCGGTTTGTATCTGGGCATGTCAGGAGCAATGTCCGTTCTTGCTGTGCTAACTACTGGGCTGAGTGTATTTGGATGTTCCATCCCAGTCTCTCACTAAATTGGGGCCTGGAGAAGGCTGATTGTACTGTTGGAGAGTTAGGGAAGTGGAAGTCACCTGGAATGACTTCTGTGAGACTGGGGTCCTCTTTCCCTTCCCTTACATTTTTGGCTAACGGCATCCTAGCTGGGCATGTGGAAATCACTAGATCGTTTTGCAGCGTGGGGAGGCCGATGTTTGTGTCAGACACAGAGGAGAGCCCCGATGGGGTGGAGGCTAAGTGCCTGGACCAGACCCAAGTTCTGGGGATCGGAGCACCGTTGATTTTTCTCCCAGGACGGGGTTTGTGACTTGCATCTCTCTAGGGGGCGAAGCAGCCAAAGTTGGAGTCTGCTGTCCTATCTGCCTTGTCCTTGCTTCCTCTGGGGTCTATGCTGTACTCTGCTGCCACACTGTCTATTCCCTGGACCCCTTTGTAAGGGCGTTCTCTCCTCCAGGATTGAGTCAGGAGATTCTGCAAAGGCCTCCTCAGATAAGCGCAGGATGCATGCAAGGGTGGCTGGGGCATCGCCAGTGTAGATTCTCAGTACCCTTGCATGGTGGCCGCCACCAGGGCTGCTGCAGACTGTTACTGGCGTTTGTGGATTTCTTTTCTGTGTGTGGGAGAGATAAACAGTAAAAATTGCTTATTGAAGAAACTTGAAAAGCACAGAAAATTATGAAGATGATCCACCCTATAATGGATAATCATTGTTAAAACACTGGTGTATTTCCTCCAAGCACTTTTACTGAGGTTTGTTTTTAAAGCATCATTGGGACCAGGATGTAAACAGCTTTCGCCATTATCCTCCCTCTGCATGATTACCGGTGCTGTTTTTGCTATGCCAGGAAGGATTCTTTGAAAAAAACTTTCCTGTAGATGAGGTTCCATCAGGCGAATGTACCCTCATTTACGAAACCAGACATCTGGCATTCGACATTCAGATGTTTTGGCTTTTGCAGTATTATAAATAACAAAGCCACCAGCGTGCTGGTGTGCAGGGCTTGCTTACTTGCTCTGTATCTTTTTGTTCGGAGTCCACACTGCCGATTCATTTCCCAAAGGGCTGTGGCAGGTTCTTCTGCACTGTGGCTATGGGAAATGCCTTTTGTGGCACTTTTATTATTATTCACATTAAAAATTCTGTGCAGCGAGACAATGTACTTCCTTATGTTTCTTTTCCTGTGACTGATGCTTCATACTTTTCATGCATTCATTACACACGTGAATTCTTCCTGTGAATTACTATTTCTCCTGGTCTATTTCCAATATAATTCCCTGGGCTGAGTCAAACAGACTTGGATTTCTTTTGAGGCTTTTGAATAAAACCAGAGTGTAAGGGAAAAGCTTATTTTTGGCTGTCAGTCTTCTAGAGGCTTGTGTAGCACAGACCCTAAAGAATAACATTTCCTTCTTCCCTTTGATGCATATGCTCCCTCTCCTCAGTACCCTCGGATCTCCTGGAGAAGGTGGCGGGTTGGATGTTGGAAATGTCATTTTAGGGGTATTGGATGGGAGCCATAGATTCTGAGTTTAGAAGAACTTTTAAGGGTTTTTTGGCATTGCTGAGTTGGTGCTTTAAATGCCCATGTCGGAGCCATGAGTTACAGAGGAAAAACACAGGCCACACAGCTGCATGTCCCTTTGGTTAGCTGTGTGACCTTGGACAAGTTGCCCCTCTTGAGCCTCCTTTGGCTTAAATCATTGAGTTACATTAACCATGGTTGCTGGCCTTTCACTGTCTCTTATTTACCTTCCTTCTCTGTCCCCAGGGGTCCCTTTGTAAAAGATTTTAATGTTTAGCATGTATGAAATGACCCCTTGATCATGTGGGTTACTTCTGCTGGGCTCTGTGAAATACTGAAAAACAGCCCAAAGACCCCACCCTCACCGCCTAAGAGGCCTTAGAAGTCCAAGGACCCCTGCAGCTAAGAGTCAGTAAGGGATGAGCCTTTTTCCAGTTGCCTTTACATCTGGTGTTGAATCTTTATGGTAACATATGAGGAAGGCGGGGCAGGTGTCATTTCCGCCTCAGGGAAGATTCTTGGAGCACTGGAGTCACAGGGAGCTTTGGGACAGGGCTGGCCCATACCTGGTGCTCCTTCCTGAGCAGAGCAGGTGCTCTGTCACCCCCTCTGCGATATTATGGAACTGGAATCACCCCCACCTGCGCCCAGTGCTGGCAGGCCTCCACAAGGGGTGGCCCATGGTTCTCACCTGTCCCCTCGCCCTCAGGTACGTGGTCATCTCCCGGGAGGAGAGGGAGCAGAACCTATTGGCCTTCCAGCACAGTGAGCGCATCTACTTCCGGGCGTGCAGGGACATCCGGCCTGGGGAGAGGCTGAGGGTCTGGTACAGCGAGGACTACATGAAGCGCCTGCACAGCATGTCCCAGGAAACCATTCACCGCAATCTGACCAGAGGTGAGTGCGCAAAGCGCCCGGGAGACCATGCCCACCGGAGGCCACGCCCACAAAGATGGCTCACCCGCTCCAGAGAGGTCACACCCCACCAGGGGCCACCTCTGCCTGGGCCACGCCCATTCCAGAAGACCATGTTCCGGGTGAGGCCAGGCCCACAGGAAATGCCAAGCCCACCACACAAGGGAGGTCACACCCACGCTTTTGGCCACTCTCCTAGGGAGGTCAGGA
Source organism: Dinomys branickii (assembly GCA_004027595.1). Classification (NCBI taxonomy): domain Eukaryota; kingdom Metazoa; phylum Chordata; class Mammalia; order Rodentia; family Dinomyidae; genus Dinomys; species Dinomys branickii. The sequence goes on from PVLD010004975.1 coordinate 58,730, forward strand.
TCCCTCTTCTAGGAGCTTCCTAAAGAAACCCATGGGAAGTACCATTGCCCAGGAGTGGTAGGACCCAGGGCGATTCGGGGGAACAGAGGTGCCAGGCTATGGCCAGGCAGCGACCAGGTCCTGGTATTCTCTTCCCTGTGAGACAGTCTCACCGCGCACTTTCAGAGTGCTGGGAAGACAGACAACCACTACAGCCACTCCAAAAAGTTGAATCAACACTGACCCTGTCCCCCAGTTCCAACTGATGACCGCACACGACAAACTGCAGCTGCCTCGATAACCCTAGCGCTAGTAGATGTCATGTACTTCTGTGTTTGGGTCGGGGTTTCTCTGTGCTCCTGTGTGATAATCACACGAGTAGTCTCTGCCTATAGGTGTGCTGTGGAATTCAGCGGAGGAAGGTACATTCCGCATCTAGGGCAATGCCTGCCTTGACCATTGGTGGTCCTCAGCTTTAAACTGTTAATACTCATGATCCCATGTGCATTATTAGCCCCATTTCAGAGATGGATAGGCAGCGAATTAAATAAATAGTGATTCACCAGCTTTAGATGGCTAGGTTTCAAAGCAGTCTGTCCCCTGCTTCCTCCTGGCCTCAATGGTGGTCCTAATAGTATGATGTGACAGTACAGTCCCTTTTGGAGAAGTCTGGGAGGAAGTGAAAGATGACGTGGTTTGGGCCTCCACCCAGGCTCTGTTTGAATAAGTCCTTTGCAAGTGGTTAAAAATACTCCCAGACTCCAAACTCCCTATCTCTTCGCTCTACCCTCAGCCTGGCCAAGTAAACAGGGGAGTCCATGTCCTGTCCAGGGCACCTTTCTTTGCATGAAGGCCACATATAAACCCAGGCTATGCCCAAGCTCCAGAATACTGTGTTCCCAACCAACCTACCTAATGGCAGTGAATCTTCATTTGGAAAATGAGTGGAGAAGAGGAGAAGCGGGTAGAGGTGGCTCACTGAAATCAAACTATCTTGAAGGACAAACCAGAACGAAGTAAGTTGCTGAACGCACAGCTGCTGCCTGGCTTGGTAAAAGGTATCTGGTGTGAGACCCAGTAGACAGAAGGCGTCTTGTCTTCTTTGGACTCGGGGGCTGGGTACATGCTGCTTTCCCTTGGGAAGGTGTGCTTCTAGGATCTGACTGTGGAGATGCCTCTAGAAATGTCAAACATGGTAGGTGCTGAGAAAATCTTTGTTGAGTGGATAAAAGAGAGAAATGAATGAAGACAACCAAGAGGTTTCCAAAAGAACCATACCACTGGAAGAAAAAAGAACCAAGAGAAGTCATATCTGAGGACGCAGGTTTCATCCCCTGGCCATAATCTTCTCAAATCCCCCTGGATCTGTAATGATCTTGTATTCCCCTTAGTGTCTTCTTTCAGACACCTCAAGCCGCGCCATGCTCTGGGAGCCCTGTGGCCCCAGGGCACTGTTCCAAGAAGGGAGTGGGCTCTCAGGAATGGTAGCTCAAAGGAGGCGTGAAAAGCAGATGGAAAGGACATGTGCCGAGGCATGTGAAGATACAGAATGAAGCAGTGTGTGTCCCTGGCCAGGCTGAGCAGTAGGAAGCAGGAAGGAAATGGAAAACCACAGCAAGACAGTCATGGAGCTCTGTGGCATTTCAATATGTTTCTCTTTAGCCTTAGCAGATTCTGGGTACTTTGGGTGGCATCATAGATTGGCATGCTAGTCCCTGTGCTTGGTGACTTAAGATCATGCATAGATGGAGGTGTCTTTGTAACTGGAAGCTGGTGGTCTGAGCAAGTTGTTAATCCTTGTTAAGGAGGAACATGGTTTGGAGCACAGCACTACTTCCTGAAAAAGGATATAAATCATTCCTTTGTGCTTATCTGTAAAGAATAAGGTGCATCTCCTGCTTGTACTCAATATTTTCATGTTATGTGATCTATTTTGAATCAATGATTTACTTGGAGGTTTTTGTTTTATTGTTTTACCCCCATAGTTTACAGAGGCTTTACAATGAAATTCATAAGGTTGAAAAGTTATTTATCCTCTCAGACTTTTTTTTTATACCAGTAATGGAACTCAGGACCTTGCGCTTGCTAGGCAGGTGCTGTGCCACTGAGCTACATCTCCAGCACTCCCAAACATTTTTCATGGAAGCCTTAAGTGTAAAAAGGCCTCCTGTTCATGTGATGTGGATGACTTGGTTCTTGAACAGAAAGACAGGAGGAATCTCTGGTCTCATAGCCTGGAGCGCCCAACATCCTCAGCTCTTGGCTGCCTGACTGGTCCAGGAGAATGGAGAAGAGTGGCCCTTGACTTTCAGAGATGTGGAATGGGCCAGTGCCTTAGCTGATCTGTATGACAAATATGTTGCATTTTTAGAAGTTCCCTTCATCCTTATTCTATAGTTCAGCTGTTACAAAAATGCATGCTGGGCCACCCAAGTTCTAAAGCCTTGCGAAGGAAGTTGTTCCTTAAGCGTTCAGGTGAGCACAGAGAAAGGATATCTTGACGAGGTTAGGCTCTTACCTGCAGGAAACCTGGAGTCAGACCTGGGGCAGGGCCCTGCACCCCATGCCAGCTGTGAGCAGTCAAGCCTAGGTATCTGAAGTGCTCACAGAGGCTGTTGGCCCTCGCTCACGGCTGTCAGCAAATCCAGTGAGCAGAAGCCCAGCCGCAACATATACTGAGATCACATCACTGGTCTGAGTCACATCACTCAAGTCGCTTGCTCTAGGTAACCTTTAAGATTTCCCAGCCCCCACCGATGGCTGTCATAATCCTCCGAGGGCCGAGGACCCAGCACTGCTTTCTTAGCATCTCTCCCCCGGGGAACATTAACACTCATGCAGCAGTCTGTGATACGATGCTGTCCAGTTTATAAAGAGCCAGGCTCAAAACATGTATTACTGGGGAGCTCAGCGGAGCTTGTGGATCAACCCACAATAATTAAAAGCCAGTTGAGGCCGGCATGGCAGTGCACACCTGTGATCCCAGCTTCTCGGGAGGCTGAGGCAGAGGGGTCACATGTTCAAGGGCAGCCTGGACAACTTAGTGAGATTCTGTCTCCAAAAAAAAAAATTGTGAATTGAAATAACTCACATGATAGAGAAAAATGGAAAGAGACGCATCTTCGGTCAGGTAAAGACATACAGGCCGTTTGGGGACCGCTCTGGGTCACTGTGACCACTTTCTCCATGGCCACCTTGGGGCCTTCAGCTGCTGTGATGTCTTCGCCTCTCCCCCGCCTCCAGCATCCCTTGTCACTGAGAGCCACAGGACTCCTGATGGCACATTCTCACATATTCCCAGGCTTCTGATTGCCAGGAGAATTGCTCTTTTCCTTCAGCGGGCTGTCTCTAGAGCAGCCCAGTGGAGTGAGGCTCCTGGCATTCCCTGTGTACCTTTTACCAAGACCAAGCAGCGTTTTCTCATTGCAGAGGCTGGAGCGGCAGCCTCCAAGGTGTGGAAGCCACACTTCTGTGTCGTTTGATCTACTTTGAGTCACTGATTTCCTTGGAGGTCCCTTGGGACGTTTGCCATCTACCTTGTCTGATTGGATAGGATGCTGGCTTCTAAGATGGCATCTAGGGTGACGTGTCTCTTGAAAGAACATCCAATCACCCTCCCCTGTAGACTTCACTCACCTTGTAAGTGCAGAGTTTCTGTGCAGCAAGTAGGCTTCTTCAGAACTGTCCTTTCCTGAGAACTCTTTCTGCTCTCCGGGTCCTATGATTAACGCCCCGAATCCTCCAGTCGATCTACCACTCCATTTTGTCGGTTTCTCCTTTGGGGGCTTTTCCCCACGTCCTTACACCCTGGTTTTCCTTCCTAGGCGAGAAGAGGCTGCAGAGGGAGAAGTCTGAGCAGGCTCTGGATAACCCAGAAGACCTGAGGGGTCCCATTCACCTGCCTGTGTTGAGACAGGGCAAAAGTCCTTACAAGCGTGGCTTTGACGAGGGGGAGGTCCATCCCCAGGCCAAGAAGAAGAAAATCGACCTCATTTTCAAGGATGTGCTGGAGGCCTCCCTGGAATCGGCAAAGGTGGAAGCCCACCAGCTGGCCTTGAGTACCTCGCTGGTCATCCGCAAAGTCCCCAAGTACCAGGATGACGCCTATGGCCGGTGTGCGGCAGCCATGGCCCGTGGTGTGCAGAACGTCAGCCGGACCCAGGGGGAAGGGAACTGGAAGATCCCCCAAGGGGTTGTCAAGGAGCTGGGCCCCTTGGAGGATGAAGAGGAGGAGCCGGCGTCCTTCAAGGCCGACAGTCCCGCCGAGGCCTCCCTTGCGTCGGACCCTCATGAGCTTCCCACCACCTCCTTTTGCCCTAACTGTATTCGCCTAAAGAAGAAGGTCCGAGAACTCCAGGCAGAACTAGACATGCTTAAGTCTGGGAAGCTTCCTGAACCCCCTGTTTTGCCACCACAGGTACTGGAGATCCCAGAGTTCTCAGACCCCGCAGGTAAGTCGGTCTGGATGAGAGTTTTGTCGGAGGGAAGAGCGCAGCGGGCTGTGCGGAGGGTGGCCTAGAGCTCCGTGTTGGCGCCACCTGCCGGCAGACTTGAGGAGTGCAGTGCGCAAGTGGCCACCTCCATGGGTGGGAACCGGTGGGAGCCAGCGTCCTCGGGTGCCAGGGGCAGGCCCCCTTGCAGCTCTGGTGGATGCTTTGCGTGTCGCCCTTGTATCCTCCTTGTCAATAAAGGAAGTTCCGCTGCAGGAGGGGTGTGTGCTGTGTTCTTGACCCGTTGCTTTTCTCTGGTGGTCTGGCTGGTGCCTTCCCCCAAAGCCCGTGTTCTGCATCCCCAGGCCCAAGGGAGGGTGTCCTTCCAGGGCCTTCTTATGGCTCCCCTGAGTCAAGGAACACAGCCTCCTTCTTCTCTTCCAGAACCTGTTCTGCCCTACATGATCCTAGTCCCCCAGCCTGGCACCCAGGGGGTGCAGGGCATTGCCACACCCCTTAGTTCAGGATGGGGGAGGGTGCAGATATTCAAAGCATGCATCTGAAGGAAGCTATATTTTGGTCTTGAAGTCCCGTGGCGTCCCCTCCGGGCTTCCTTCAGTCCAGCCTGCCTCCCCTGACCACATCAGTGGGGGGCGGGGTACAAGTCCCAGGCCTCCAGGGATGACCTAGAGGTGTGTGGTGTGCTTTCTCCCCTACATCAGACCTTCTCTTCCAGTTCATGCTGTCTGGTCAACAAGGGATATTTCAGTCCCTCCAGCACCCACAAGTGGCAGCTGAGGGCAGGCAGCCTGGAGCATGGGATGCGGAGGGATAATCCACAAAGAGGAAAAGTCATGCTGGAGAACAAGAGTGCTTAGACGTGAATTCTAGGCTGGGATTCCATCCGCCACAGGCTGTACGGGACTTGGTTTTACACAGCGTGGCGTATTTCCGGGCAGTGTTTGCTGTTCCTTTTGGGAAAATCTGTTTTCCTCACCTGGTGCAAATGCTTCTTTCCTGTTTGTTTTGCAGCCACAGAGAGCATGGTGTCTGGCCCCGCTATCATGGAGGATGATGACCAGGAGGTTGATTCTGCAGATGAATCTGTTTCCAATGATATGATGACTGCGACGGATGAGCCCTCCAAGATGTCCTCAGCCACTGGGCGCCGCATCCGGCGCTTTAAGCAGGAGTGGCTGAAGAAGTTCTGGTTCCTGCGGTACTCACCCACCCTCAATGAAATGTGGTGCCACGTCTGCCGCCAGTACACAGTGCAGTCATCCCGCACCTCGGCCTTCATCATCGGCTCCAAGCAGTTTAAGATCCACACCATCAAACTGCACAGCCAAAGCAACCTGCACAAGAAGTGCCTGCAGCTCTACAAGCTCCGCATGCACCCCGAGAAGACGGAGGAGATGTGCCGCAACATGACCTTGCTCTTCAACACCGCCTACCACCTGGCTTTGGAGGGCCGGCCCTACCTGGACTTCCGGCCGCTGGCTGAGCTGCTGCGCAAGTGCGAGCTCAAGGTGGTGGACCAGTACATGAACGAGGGGGACTGCCAGATCCTCATCCATCACATCGCCCGCGCGCTGCGGGAAGACCTGGTGGAGCGCATCCGCCAGTCACCTTATCTCAGTATCATCCTGGACGGCCAGAGTGACGATGTGCTGGCTGACACAGTGGCTGTCTACGTCCAGTACACCAGCAGTGATGGGCCCCCGGCCACTGAGTTCCTGTCCCTACAGGAGCTGGGCTTCTCCAGTACAGAAAGCTATCTCCAGGCGCTGGACCGGGCCTTTTCGGCCTTGGGTATCCGGTTACAGGATGAGAAGCCCACTGTGGGCTTGGGTGTGGATGGGGCCAACGTCACAGCCAGCCTGCGTGCCAGCATGTTCATGACCATCCGCAAGACACTGCCCTGGCTGCTGTGCTTGCCCTTCATGGTGCATCGACCTCACCTGGAGATCCTCGATGCTATCAGTGGGAAGGAGCTGCCCTGCCTGGAGGAGCTGGAGAACAACCTGAAGCAGCTGCTCAGCTTCTACCGCTACTCGCCACGCCTCATGTGCGAGCTGCGCTCCACTGCCTCCACACTCTGCGAGGAGACCGAGTTCCTGGGCGACATCCGCGCTGTGCGGTGGATCATCGGTGAGCAGAATGTCCTCAACGCTCTCATCAAGGACTATCTGGAGGTCGTGGCCCACCTCAAGGACGTCAGCAGCCAGACGCAGCGGGCGGATGCCTCGGCCATTGCGCTGGCCCTGCTGCAGTTCCTCCTGGACTACCAGTCCATCAAGCTCATCTACTTCCTGCTAGATGTGATCGCTGTGCTGTCACGCCTGGCCTATGTTTTCCAAGGCGAGTACCTCCTGGTGTCCCAGGTGGATGACAAGATCGAGGAGGCCATCCAGGAGATCAGCCGGCTGGCCGATTCCCCAGGTGAGTACCTGCAGGAGTTTGAGGAGAACTTCCGGGAGAGCTTCAATGGCATTGCCACGAAGAACCTCAGGGTGGCAGAGGCCAAGTTCCAGTCCATCAGGGAGAAGATCTGCCAGAAGACCCAGGTCATCCTGGCACAGAGGTTTGACTCCCGGAGCCGGATCTTCGTGAAGGCCTGCCAGGTGTTTGACCTGGCCACCTGGCCCAGGAGCAGTGAGGAGCTGGTGAGCTATGGCAAGGAGGACATGGTGCAGATATTTGACCACCTGGAAGCCATCCCCACCTTCTCCCGGGATGTCTGCAGGGAAGGGCTGGACCCTCGGGGTAGCCTGCTGATGGAGTGGCGAGAACTCAAGGCTGATTACTACACCAAAAACGGCTTCAAGGACCTGATTGGCCACATTTGCAAATACAAGCAGAGGTTTCCACTCTTAAATAAGGTCATCCAGGTCCTCAAGGTCCTCCCCACTTCCACTGCCTGCTGTGAGAAAGGCCGCACCGCCCTCCAGAGGGTCCGCAAAAACCACCGCTCCCGCCTCACCCTAGAGCAGCTCAGTGACCTGTTGACAATCGCCGTCAATGGACCCCCGATCGCCAACTTTGATGCCAAGCGAGCTCTGGACAGCTGGTTTGAGGAAAAGTCTGGCAACAGTTATGCACTGTCTGCTGAGGTCCTCAGCAGGATGTCAGCCCTGGAACAGAAGCCCGTGCTGCAGACTGTGGACCACAGGGCCATGTTTTACCCAGACATGTAGGAAACCCACACTGCAGAGTTCGCTAAGCTGTTGAATATTTTTTTAATCTATACACATAAGCTTTGATATATTATATAAATATATATTATATTATATTATTATTATATATATATATATATAAAAACTCACACTGAAAATTTTTAAAAACCAAGGTGACACGTCCACCAGAAGCTACTGGGAGCTTTCAGAAAAGAATCATGTCAGAAACTGACTCTTGACATTTGGCAGCTGCAACATACACGGCGACTCATTTCCACTCACAGAAGCGTGTGCTGGGGCCGCACGGATCCCCACCTACCAGTCAACCAACGGCATAAGCTAAAACGACGGGTCTCTGTCATCACCTTTAGGTAGCATGTTTTGTTTCTGTTTTCCTTTGGGGGTTTAGGGGCTTTGGGTTCAGATGGGTTTCGGTTCTTGCCTTTTTTATTTCATAGGGTGGGGCTCTCTTGGCCTCTCGTGGACACTGTGGTCTGAGCTGCACCCAATCTCTGATCCCTCCGGGTTGTTTGTGTCTCTGGATTAGGGTGTTGGATCTTCCTTCCTCCATCTGACTTTAGCTTCAGAGAATTTTACTCATTTCCTGATGAGGGTTCCTTCACTGTCTTAGAAACAAAAATGTTGGTCAAACTGTGAACCCGTCCCCTTCCCTCTGCTGCCTCCTCCTTCCCTGGGTGTTGCTTCCCTCCTTCAGCCCCCTGGACACTACAGATATTACCTATTATCCAGAGGGCAACACTGCCTTCCAGCCGAGCTTCAGATCTGGGGGGAGGAAGAAAGGATGAGCTTTTTCTGCGTTCCTGTTTATCCATGGAGGAGGACAAAACAACAGGACCCCATTCACACCCAGGGCTGCGGGGGAGACGAAGGGCCCAGAAACCCAGAGCCCACAAGGGCAGCGGTTCTTGGCTAAAAACAAGTAAAATGAAAAGTATATATTCAATTAACATACATTATTTATATTCTGTCTTTATAATCCTATAATGTGTCAAGAGTATTTTGTTTTCCTTTAATAATCAAGAAGCACCTGCTGCATGGTTCAGGGGCAGGAGCCGTCAATGCAAGGTGTGTCCAGGGTTATGCATGACCTAAATGAGAGTCCCTGGAGAGGTCGCCCTTCTTGGTCGCTAAAGCTGATGACACGGTCCACAGCCTGGCAAGAGGGCTGAGGGAGACTGGACAATGTTTCTGCACCTGTGAACTCTTCCTTTTCTGAACAGGGTAGAGAGAACAGGAAGCAAGACGGGACTCTCAAGGCGTCAGCCTGGACACACACACACACACACACACACACACACACACACACACAAAACCACAATATAAGCTTTAGATATGGCCACTTGCCTACTCCCTGGGGCAAGTAGTGATTTAAGCTAGAGGAGTCTAATCATTGCTGTCATTCATTCAACTACCAGTATACCTCGCAAGGGAGTTTTCAGAAATGTGCATAAGCTGTTCAAAACTTCCGTTGCTCTTCTGACATCTGATTTGTGCAGTTTATATGCAGAGATCCTGTAACGCAGAGGCACAGGTTGTCCTTGGGAAGGGAGGAAGATCGGTTTATCTGTCCACGGTCAGTTCTGCTGAGAGCTGCCCTCTCGACTGACTGAGGGTGTGAGCTCCAGCCATGGGCAAGACTCCTGGCCCACAGCTGGGGTGCTCACCCCTTCTGGAACTGGGGTAGCTTCCTTCCTTCTTGGTTTATCTTGTCTCTGAGGCCTTGTGCCACCGTTCACAACCACAGTGGAAATGTCATCAACACTGAACATGTTGCTGTTCCTTCCTGGTCCTGCCAGTCCCTTTGTTCCTCACAGATCCTCCCCCTTGTACCCTGGTCTTGGTGCTAAGATAACTTTAGAATCATTGCTGCTAGTCAATAGCTTTTCATTATATAAATATATTATATATATATATATATATATATATATTATATATTATTTTTTGAAATGTTTTTGTTTTTAACAGCGATGTAGCATGTCAAACAAACAAACAAACAAAAAACAACAAAAAAAACCCTGGGGTTCTCAACTATCCCACTGCCAGGCCTCATATGCTGCCTTCTTCAACAAATCAATGCACCCTTCCCGGTGACCCTTGACCCCAACCCCAAAATCGCACACATCCTTCCCCACCCTCCGAGCAAGCTGCGAGTTAGTAGGGAGCCCCTTTCAGATGCTCCGAAGCCCCTAGCCTCGTTCCACTTGCTCACTCCGAGTCAGGGTCAGGTGGAAGCCTTTGCAAAGCACAAGGTGTCCCATTCCCCAGCTCCAGCCTGGGGACCTCCTGTCTCCATGCACACACAGACCGAGGTCTGGGGCCTCACTGAGCGCCGGGTGTGTGGAGGGCAGGGACGGCGGGCAGGGTGGGCCTCCGCTCGGGGCAAGCCCAGTCGGCGGGCTCCCTTCTTCTTCCAGCAGTTGCCTTACTCCTCTTCTTTCTTTTTTTTTTTTTTTAAATTTTTATTTATTTATTTTTTTTCCGGGACCGGGGATCGAACTCAGGGCCGTAGTGCTTAGCGGCAAGCACTTAGCCCACTGAGCTGTACCTCCAGCCCCTACTCCTCTTCTTTCCCTCCCAGGCTCCTCGCCTCAGCCTGGGAACCCTCTGCCCAGGGAGGGGCTTGGGGCTGGACCACACATGTGAAGCCAGGAGAGAACCAGTGTCAGGGCTGTGACTGTTTCTTCCCACAGGACTGTGGCCAAACTGAGCTCAAGCCTGACAGCCCTGCCTGTGCCTACCTTGCAGTTCTTGAGAGTGGGAACATCTGCCACCCTCTGCCAAGGCCTCCAGATCTTGGAGGAGCTGAGCCCTCATAGGTCTTAAGCTTGGCAGGGTATGTCTAAGACCCTAGACGTTCGTGGCCTCTGTCAGGTTCAGCCAGGCCTGGGCTGTGGCATACACTCTGTAGGCCACTTTGTCTTGGGACATGGGGTAACTTGGAGATGTAAGGGTGACAAGCCACTGCAATTTTCACAGGGATTTTTCTCTGCCCGCAGGCTCCCTGGGAGGCCTAGAATCTCTATCCTGTGAATTATGGTTTCTATGACCCATTGTTCCTGTCCCAGGCAATTTTCCCTCTCCCTTGTCCTTGAAACGGGCTTGGTTGATGGGGCCCCTGGGGTCTGGCCAGGGAAGCACGCGCTGAACTAGCCTGATACCTTGGATGGGTGGAAAACTGCAGCCAGGCAGCCCATGCACCACAGTACTGGTCTCTTTAGATGGATGCAGCCCCGTAACTGAGCCCTGGCTTGGGAGTGAGCGTCATAGCCTTGGAAGGAGATGTGTCTCTGGGGCTGAGGCTTGTCCTCGCTTGGCTGGCTGATCAGTGACTGTCCTGGCTCATGGAAAGGTGAGAAGAGAGATTAAGTTTGAGGCCCAGGTTTGTGGAAGTCATGTTAAGCAGCTGCATTGCAAGCCCGGGGGCCAGATGCCCTTATGGTAAAAATCATCTGCTCTTCTTAAATGGAGGAATAAGATCCTCTGCCCCCAGCTCTCATCTCTGTCTGCAGCTCTTGCTGGGTTTGAATCCCCAAGCTGTCTCTGCCTGTCATGTAGGACAGCAGCGCTCCAGTATCAGAAATGGTAGCCTTTTGTTCTTATACATTTTTAATGACTCCCTGTGACATCTTGTGATACTGGGCACATCCTCCTCCGACCCTCGCTTAGAACAAAGGCAAGACTGGGCTCCAGGCCCCTAGATGGCCCAGTTCAGAGCTACGGCAGTTGGGCCAGGGGAGGGGGTCTCTGTCTATGGCACTTGGGCTTGGGAGGGGTCTCTGTGTTGCACCTCCGCTCCACGTTGGCTGAGCCCCTCCCCTTGACTCATCTATGTCAGCCCTTTAATTTGGGGAAAGGACTTTGTGATGACTTAAAGCATTGTTGAAATATTTTTTTCCATTTGTTGGAGGTGATTCCAAGAAAGAGGCAAAAGGGAAAAGCATGTGAAGCCTGAGCACAGTAGCAGAGTGAGATGGGTGGCAGACCCAGCCCGGCTGGCGTCACGTGAGCTGCCCGCCCAGAGCCTGATGGCTTGGAAGAGACCTTCCCTCCTGTGGACTCCCTGCACCTCTCGTTTTCCCTCCTCCCCACTCAGGAACAGGCATTCTGTATGTAGGTCTGCTCTTGGTTTATGGTCTGGGCTGATTTCCAAGGAGAAGTTGTACTTTTTCTTGGTCCGTGCATCCCATTTTGGCAGAAGGCTCCAGTCACACTTGTGCACGCCCCTGGGTCTCTCTCCAGGCCAGGCTGGGATGGTGGAAGCAGGCAGGCCAGGCATCCATAGTGCAGGAAAAGAGGGCAGCTGAGCTGGGAAAGCCCATTTGGACACCATATTGGGTCCTACCCTGGCCTCCTCTGGTCCTCAGGAAGAAGGAAGGGGATGCACGAGGTGCTTCTCTTGCTTGGAGGGAGGCCCTGCCCTTGCTGTCAGTGGGTCCTGGTGCTTCTGCCCAGTGCATGGAGCTTGGAGCCTTGGAGGGGGTCTCAGAAGGAGAAAAAGTGCCCTTTGGGGAGGAAAATGGTACGGCCCTCCTCTTCCATCCTGCCCCTTCCCCATCCCTTCAAGTGGTATGGCCCTGGGAATACCTATGCAATCTGGTCTCCCTGGGAGACCTGCATGGAAGCAGGGGTGCATGCAGGGTATAATTATTGATGCTACAGCATTTAGATTGTATATATGGACATATACAGTGCGAATACACACAGGAAGAGATTAAATCACGTCTATATCTATAAATAATATCCTATATATTTATACATTTCTATGTTTTAAATAGATATAAAAATAGAGTCTATAGAGCTGGAGGAGTAGTGGGGGGCCTATTGCTGTGTTGTGGAAGGGGAGGAGGCCGGGCCTTGGGTGGGGAAGATGGGGAACAGGCGGCTCCATGGCTCTGGGGCCCCTCCCTGTGTGTCAGAGAGGAGGGGAGCCGCGCCCGGCCCTCCTCATGCACTTTCTCTCCTTGTCCATGCTTGGTCTGAGGTTGGAAGGAGATATCCCCATGTACCTCCCCCTACCACAAGCCCACGCCTAGGCGGTCACTGTTGCTTGGCAGAAGGGTGTGGTCTCTGGAGGGTCCACCGCACAAACCCCCAGTACCCTCCCCTGCCAAGAATAACCAGCGTCGCTGGCAGTAGGGAAAGGTGCGCTTGGTTTTCTGCATGGTTCAGAAAGATACCGCCCTCCCCGTCGGGTGCTTCTGCCGCCCCCTAGCGGCCGAGCCTCTGAACGACAGCCGTCTTGGCCTCCCTCGCCTGCTCAACCACTGTCTTGCCAGGGCTGTCCAGACGGACTGGGCAGCGCTGCTCGTCACCCACAGGCTTTCTGGCCAGGGCAGAGGCATCTGCTCCCAGGGAAGGGCGGGAGAGACAGATCCGCACATTCATAACTCAGTGGTAACTCAAGCTCGGAAGCAGGGCTTTGGCCCAGTGCCCTCTGCGCAGCTGCGGCTGCTGGCTCTACTCAGGACACTGCGACCCCTCCTCCCGCGTGGAGGCCCAGGGGCCCCGCCCACTCTCTAGAACCTGCGGGTTCACATACACTGTTCTCCTTCTGTGACCAGGCAGAGGCTGAGCCCCGCACCAGGCCCATGTACTTCCGCTGGGCAGTACACCGTCCTCAGCCTGTCCCCAGCTCCTACTCCGGGCCCGAAGGGGACATCTGGGAGCCAGAGGGATCCCGGCGCAGCAGGCAGCATGACATGACGGGGGGCTTGTGCAGCCCCGACGGGAGCCGGAGCCCACTGGCGTCCAGTTTCCTCGCATCCTTCCTCTCCCTGGAGGTGGGAGGAGGGTCTAGGGGAGCTGGGGTGCCAGGTCGGGGGGGCAGCGGCCTGCGCTGCTCTGGAGAGCGGCTTTTGCCTTTGGGCGCCCAAGGGCATCCACTCCACTCCCCTCCCTGAGCCTCCTGGGGCCCCTCTCTGCTCTTCCTCACCATCCTACCAGCGTACCTCAGTCTCCAACAGACCCAGACCCTGGACCGCGGTCTGGGCCCAGGTCTGTTCTGCCAATACCCATCTCCTTGAGCCACAGCTAGCTGCCAACTGGGTCTGGGGACAGCCGCCAAGGTCTGGTTCAAGGGAGACCAGGCCATGCCTGAGCCTTCCTCCCATGCAGTGGGTCGGCCCCAGCCAGGGAGCGGGCATCCCCAGTAGCAATTCCACAATGCACTGTACCTCAGAGAGAGCGCGCCACAGGCATCCAGGGGACCGGCCTCCGCGCACACGGGGACAGCCGGTGACAGCACTGCTCACCAGAGGACAAAGGCCGGGCCGCCTTCGGGCACCCGTCCGTCTTCACTTTTGTCTCTCGGAAGAACCAGCAGTATGATTCTGTCTTTTTCAGCCCCCACCTCTCTCCTTCTCTCCATCCCCACGCTGCTGACCGTCTTCATTTAAATCACAAAAGAAAAATAAAGTGGGGGTGGGGGGAGATACCTAGGAGTCTATTATCACATATATTAATATGTTAATACTTTCTTTCTTAAAAAAAAAGAAAAACCTCTCGATGTTATTATTTCGCAGACTTTGCTTTATAGTACCTGTATGACGGGACCTAGGACACTGGATACAGATAGCGCTGTGTTGGTTTATCATAATATGTACGCAGAAACTTTCCTTCTGTCATATTATCCTTGTAATGTAAGAAGATTGTTAATAAAAGCATTTAAATTTACTCACCAAAGTCGATGGTCTGCTTTCTGGCCTCTCTCCCAGGCCTGCGTTCTGGATGATTCAGGAAGGTCCCCATTGCACGGGTTCAGGCGGCAGAGTAGAAACCCGCCTGCTCCTAGTTTGGGAGGAACTAGAAGAAGCCTCTTTAGGACAATAAATCACTCTCCCCTTAGTGGAATCCACTGCTAGCAGGTGACCTCCATGCCTAGCCCACCTGTCAGACCAAAGGAGGTGTTTGTTTTGCATTAGCAGAGTCCCTCAAAGGCTCAGGTGTTGAAGGGCTGGGCTCCAGCAGGTGGCGCTATTGGTAAGTAGTGTATACTGTACTCCAGAAAGTGGTGGCTACTGCCGGAAGTGGAGCTCATTGGAAGAAATGGGTTCCAGTCGCTGGGGACATTCCTTTGAAGGATATATTCTGCCCCGGGACCGATTCTCTCTGTCTCTGTCTCTCATTCTCTTTTCTGATCATCAGGAGGTGAGCAGCTCTCCTACACCTCATACATCTGCCCTGATGAATTTCCTCATGATAATCCCAAAGCAACCACGCCAAGAACCATGAACTGAAACCATGTGCCCAAATAAATCTTTCTTCCCTTTCAGTTGATTTTTCTCAGGTGTTTTGTCACAGCAACCGAATGCTGACTAATACAGAGGCTATGACCAAAGCCATTTTAAATGGTGTATTTCCCCATACATATTTACCCCACAGCATTCTCTTTGAGGCAATGTACAGAGCCATTGTAGATAGGCAAGCTTGACTGTCTGTGTGCAGGCCTGGACCCTGTAAAGGCCTTTCCTCCATAGTTTCCAGCAGCACTGGCATGAGGCAGGATGATGTTTTGCCCAGATGGTTTTAGAAAGGGGATGGCCATAAATCCAATGGAGAGATAGACCATCCATTCTTACTCTCCCCTGAGACGCCAAATTCCATCCTCCCTGAGCTCTTCCTCCCTGATAGCATTATTTGCTTGGCGTCATCTCTCCCTTCTTTCCACCTCTGCCTTCTTTGTCTGCCAGCTTCCTCTCAGCCCAGGAAGCCCCCCTACCCCCAGTCAGCACTTAAAGGCTTGCTGCTATGAAAGCTATTTGATGGTCCCCATGGAATGTTCTAGTTCTCTGCATCCCAAAAAAGAAAGGGAGGAGGAGCAAAGAGGCTCAGCTGTCCACATGGAACCTGTGCTATTGGACCAGTGCCCCCTTCCCACAACCACCAGGCTACCCAGACTTGCCTCACTGTACAGGTTTCTGGAATGTGTTGATTTTGTCTCTGGGATTTTGTCTCAGGGGAAGAAAACCCCCCATCCACACTTGGCTAGAAGTCAATGTCCCAGAAGCGGGGCTTGGAGGATGTGGTAAAGGTGAAGTCCATTCCACCCCCCTCCCACTCATTTATCCCCAGCTTCTGTTTCCAAGGTCCACATGGCAAGTCGAGTTCACCCCAGAGGGAAGTCTCAGGGATCTGGTTATCTGTCTGAAGACCCAAAGGGCTCCATGTGACAACTTCTAGAACTATCGTTTTAGAACACAGATCCAGTCATGGCACTGTCTACACAGAACCTCACCAGTAGGTTTTCATCAGCCCTGGGATTCCATCTAGACTCTCTCCTGAGCCACCAGCCCTTAGGCCCTGCCTGCTCATCCTTGTCTTGTCCTCCCCTGATGGGTCATTGTGTCCTCCAACTGCCCCAGCTGTTTTCTACCTCAAGACCTTGTGAGGATATTCTGAACCCTCTGCCTGGGGTGGCTTTCCCCAGGACAGTTACAGGGTGAAGTTCTTCTTGTAGGTCTAAAATGCTACCTACTTAGAAGGGGCTCTCCTGACCACATTTTCTAAGTAACCACCTGAAAGGCATTGCTTTCCATTCTTCCTTCATAAGACTTACCTCATCCTGAAACCTATAATTACTCTGTGTGTGTGTGTGTGTGTGTGTGTGTGTGTGCTTGTTTTATGTCTGTTCTCCTCTTCCACTCTGGAGAAGTCGAGGTTGTCAGTGCCACTGTGTACAGCACCTGTCACAGAGCAGGTGGTAAGCAAGTGTAATTGAAAGGACGAGTGAATTTAAGCAACCCCTGAGAGACAGATAGTCCTAGCAACTGTATTGTTCACACCTTAAGTCCTGGGTTCTTCCATGTTGCCTCTCTGTATTGAATTCCCTCATGTCAGCAGAACGACCCTGAACCTGACCCAGCCCCTTCCCTAAAAACTTAGGCTGCGTGCTGCTGCATGTTGAGCTGCTCTCTGATCCAACCTGCCCCTCCTCCTTGGACAATGCCCTGGACATTGCCCCCCACCTCCGCAAAAGACTCAGAGGCAGGCCTTTTGGAAGGTGATTGAATCATGGGGGTGCTATAGCTAACTTGATATGAGGAGGTGGGGCCTGGTTGAGGTGAGTCACCGAGGATGTTGCCTGGAAGAGTGTATCTTTCTCCTTGGCTCGTCCCTTCTTGCTCTGCTTCCTGGCTACCATGAGCTGATCAGCTCTCCTCTAGCAAGACCCTTCCACCATCCTGCTTCTGCCATGGAGCTGGCTGACCATGGACTGAGGCTGAGACTGTGAGCCAAAAATTCCTCTCCTCTACAATGGTGGGGGTTGGGGATTTCGTCTCAGCACCAGGAAGGTGACTAAGACACCACACACAGCCCTTCAGGTGGCTCCCAATCCCCTGTAGAAGATCTTTCCAGCTCTTTCTAGCTTAGCGGTTCTTGGATTTCTTGGTTCCTGGTACCATTCTGAGTCTACTACCTGTTCATCAAAGTGACCCTCCAGGGAAGAGCCTTGGCCATGACTGTACCTCAGAGCCTGGACTTTAGGGTAAGACAGCAACACATTCTGATCCATTTCTGCCTCTTCTAAGCCACAAGGCCTTGGCCAAGTCACTTAGTCTGTTTCTCTAGTTGTTTCACACACAGTTGATTATTTATCATTGTTATCATCATTATGGTGACCTCCTAGATCGGGATAAACTAAGTGCTGGACAGTGTTGGGACTCTCTGATACCATAATTTCCACCCACAGTTCCTGGGGTTAGCTTGGGTGAGAGAGTGGCCTCAGGGTTCCCTCTCCTGCTCCTAACCTCCCTGGCCCTCCCCTGGACCTACAAAGTTTTCTTTTTTGTTTTAGCTACAAAAGCATGTTGTCCTCAATTGTTATTGGTTGGAATCCTTGGCCTCCTGAAGTAGGATCTTGGATGCTTCCCTCCCCATCTGCCAAAAGGCTGTCCTGCAATACTAGGAAAGAGCATCAGGAATTCGGGATGGCAAATCATACCCCAAAGTGGGCTGTGTTGATGGGTGTCTTAGTTGCCTTCCTTGTTGCTAAGACAAAATACCTGATACTCACAAGTTAAAGGGGGAAAGATTTATTTTAGCTCACAGTTTGTGGAGGTTTTGGTCTGTAGTTGGCTGGTTCCAAGGCAGGACAGCATGGCAGAGGTGTATGGGGAAGGAGAAACAGTCCATATTGTGGTAGGCAGGAGGCAGTGAGGGTCCCTTCTTTCCCTTTTCATTTCACCCAGGCTGCAAGCCTACTGGTTGGTGCACCCACACCCAGGGAGGGTCATCCCTCTTCAGAAAATCCATCAGCCACACCCAGAGCTATGCTAAACTAATCAGTGCATTGATCCAATATCAAACACCCATCCTCAGAGTTCCTCCATGAGCACATGAGGCTGGGCAGAGGCAACCTAATATGAGCTATAACAATTGAAGACCAAGTTTGACTGGGAACAAGCCACCATATGGCTATAATCACATGGTAGGTCATTGCTAGACTGGTTGCCATGACAATGTCTGGCTTCTAGAACCAAGACTGGCTTCCTGCCACCCTCCTCCCAGGTAGGTGCTTTTGTCTCTGGCTTGGCAAAGCTGTGCAAGTCCCTGCCAGGGGCCATCTGTGCTGCTCACCTGGAGGAGACGTGACAGGTAGCAGGGGGCAGGGTGCCACACCAGGACAGCACCCAACCCCCAGCCATCTACAGCTACATCTCCTGGCTTTATCCTCCTACTGGGCATCTGGACTTGACGGGAAATGGGACAGATGCTCAAATTTTGAGCTCCTGAAAGGATGGTGCACCCAACTGGCTCTAAAAAATAGAAACTCTTGGGTGGAAAACTACCAGTAGCTCCATCAGCAATTAAGCAAATGAGACAAGGCTGACTCAGAGGCTCAGGTGCCACTGTACAGCGTCTAGGGGAGCAGGTGGCTGTCAGGAGGAACCATTCAGGAGATGCTCATGGGTGTTGCCAGGAGTGAAGTGAGGGGGAGCAGGCATGTGTCCACGCGGGTTGGGTTTGTTTTATGCATGAGCTAGGAGGCCTAAGGTGTGCAAAGCAAGTTGCTACAAAAGGTTAGACCTGGAAAGGGCCTTAGGGCTCATTTGGTCCAAATTCATTCTACAAATGTGGAAACTGAGGCCCATAAGCAAGTGACTCACTTGGGGCCATGACGGTGGCCAGGACCCAAGCTGCACTGGAGTAGGGGGTTCTGAGCTCCCTTCATATTACCCTGTGAGGTAACTTGGTGCGCAGGAGCAGGCCAAAGGCCCGTCCGAGGGAAGCCCTGGGTATGGCAAGCAGTGAACTCCTCCTGTGTCCGTTCTTAGCTCTCTGGGAAGCATAGTTTATGTAATAGTTGGCTCAGTGGTATAAAACCCACTTATATTTTATTATGAAAGTAAAAGTCCTGGTTATCATTAGAATATGCACATATAATATAAAATAAGGAATTGTGTGCATAGACTTAGAAAGCAAAGACATTTCACAGCTTCCTTGATGGACCATTTATCCAGTTTAAGAAGCTTTGATTAATTCCACATGCCCTGGCTGATTTCCCAGGGATTTAAAATGCAGCCATACCCACCCCCATTGCTAAATGCCTGGGCCTCTTCCTTGGGAGGCCGCCCTGCAGTGGCCACCTGGAGAGCCTGGGGTAGCAGGACCCTAGGTGTCCCCTTGTCCCTGCCTGCCACCTGGAGCTCAGGAACACCACCGCTGCTGCTACGTGGGGCCTTCAGAGATGGGAGCGCTGCTCTGGGGGCTGTGAAAGAGGAGTCCCAGACATCCACCCCATTCTTCATCAGGAAGGAAGTTGAGCTCTCATGAAGGCTTGCTCAGTCCTTGCCTCACTAATAGTGTGTGGCCCCCTTGATCCAGTGCTTGCACAAGACCACGGAGGCACGCACACATGCATACCCACAGGGCTCTCTCCTAGCAATTCTGCTCACTGTTAGGTATATACCTTTGAGAAACTTGCATAGGATGTTCATAGCAGCATTTCTTGTAGGAGAAAGAGGAATGAAGGAAAGGAAGAAGGATGGAAGGGAGGAGGGGGAGGAAGGAAAAAGGATGAATGTGATATATTTGTAGGATGGAGTATTACATAGCAGTGAAAAAGAATCAAACTAGAACCATGTATGTCTAGAACTAGAGCTAATATGTCTGCACAGCTAAAGTTCATAATTTTAATTTTGAGCAAATGTGTGATATAATTTAAATAGTGCTTTAAAGCACATGCAAAGTAGCTCTATTGCTCAGAGCATATATGTACGTGTGTACAAGTGTACAGGATTGGTTAGGATGAAAACCGGGGTCAGAATGCCAGTCTCTGGAGTAAAGGTCACAGAGCAGATTGAGCTGCAGCTGTCAAGGTTCATTGAATTGGGCAGTGGCTCATGAGTGCTTACTGCATTTTTTTTTACTGCATTTAATATGCCCAAAATATTAAATGAAAGGAAAAAAAGAGAAACACCAAGCTGCTGACCCTGTTAGAAATTATTTATTTACCACTGCAATGGTTTTGTTCCAGAGTGTGACACAGGATACATGACTACAATATCTCATGCCTCTTTTTGTGCTTCAGTTCATAACAGGAACACACAACCACACACACACACACACACACACACACACACACACAGAGCAACTGACAACAGGAAACAGCGAAGGCAGCAACAAATCACAAGGACCAGGTATCTTTTCACCATCCCTGCCTCCGGCTGGCTTAGATTACCATCAACTTCCACTCCGAGGAAGTGTCCCCAAAGAACAGTGCTCCTGCTCCCACCTGCTCACTCTGCCTAGCTTCAATTAGGGTGGTTTGTCACCCAGCCCACACCAAGAGTCACATCTTAAATCGGAAGAGACAGACACATGCAAGGTCTTGAGGAACAGGCACTCAACAAGTATATACGGCTTGGCTCAAGAAGTGAATTCGCCAGTCAGTGAGGATGGACTCGTAATCCTCCACACCCACAGCCATCTCTGAGAAAGAACCAGGACCCCTTCTGGATGACAGGCCTTTGTTTTCATCTCTGCTTCACATCGTTCTTAGAAAATGCTCCCCTGCAAAGAACAAGGTGTCCGTCCCTTTCACAAATTGTCAGATGTGTTCACACTGACTTAATCACTCTAGCTCAAAGGTAGATTGCAAGTGTGTCTGGTACAAGGTAAACTGAGGCAAAGACTATTGAAATTTTTTGATTTGGCAGGCTGACATCTCTGGGTAATTTTTTGTCTTTTTGAGACAGGGTCTCACTATGAGTTCAGGCTGGACTTTAAATCATTTTGTAGCCCAGGCTGGTCTCAAACTCACAGCAATCCTCCTGCCTCAGCCTCCCAAGCGCTGGGATTACAGGTGTGCACCACCACACTCGGCCTTCTCTGGGAAATTTAAAATTCATCAGAATGGAGTTTTGGTGGGAAAGCATGGCTACTCTCTTCTTTTGTTAAACCGACTCACACGGAGAGCTTTGACTGTCATTAGGTGAATGCTGACACTCACTGTCATGAATTTCCAGGCCAACTGTTGAAAAGACTGATGTCTTTATCACTGTCGACTCAGTCAGGGCTCTCCTTGTTCTGCCATGTGCTATGTCCTTGTCTGGCGACAGCCCGTCTATCTTTCATCCCCTCGTTCAGCAAGCCCTGATGGGGCTCCCATAAGACAGCTTTATCCTAGGCCCTTGGAAGCCACCAGCAAACGTCCAGATGAGGCCCCTGCAAAGCCTGTCATTTCTGTGCTTCCCTGCAGAGTAGGGTGACAATGACACTTACGATATCCTGTGGTGTAATGTGACTCCTATCAGGGACAAATTTTAGTTCAGATTCTAGAAAACTAAACCTTTGAGATCCAGAGAAATGAATGGGATGACCTTGGGTGTCCCTGTCCAGCACTCCCCAGATATCCTTTGGTGGGGCTATGAGGCAGTGCTTTCACGTGTAGGGAAGTAGAACTCAGGTTTCTTGATTTTCATGTTCAGAAGCCAAACTTTTCTAGGGTAGCAGATGTTGAAGAAGAAGATGCTGGCCAGCTTTTAGGTTCCCTAGGGAATGTTCAGCTCTCTTTTTGCCATGCCAACCAAAACGAAGAGACTGGCCAGAGAGGGTAAACTCAGAAACCTGTTTCCGGAAACCAAAGACAACACTGCACCTTTGCAAAAACACTTAGCCCAAGGGCTGGTCAACCTGAAAGATCAGGGTTTCCATTATTTGAAAGACTTGTGCATTAAAAGGGGATTGCATGATTTTTTCTATTTCTGCGGAGTGAGTAGAAGTTATTTCTAATGATTTCCTATTTCTGCATAGAAGGAGCAAATAACGACAAACAATTATAAAGTCCCTGCTCGGGCAGAGGCCAGGAACAACTATATTTAAGAAAAATGATGCTTTTAGCTCATCCTGGAACCCTCCCTTCCATCAGGGCACGGAGCTGACAGTGGAGGCCCCAGAGTTTGGAGAGTAATAAAAGAAGTTCAAATACAGACTCCGTGGTTCTGGAAATATTTGAATAGCTCTGACACTTTCTGGGCCTTCTCAGCTGCCAACTTGATGTGTAAGACAATAACCTAGTTTAAAGATGATCAGCTAGTGGTCTCAGTTTGCTTTTAGCTGAAGAGTACCTTCGACTTTTGAATGTTTTTGCACCTACCATGTCACGCACACAGCTGGGATCCCAGGAGGTGCGCTGTACTTTACAGGTGTCCAAGCTAAGACTGTGAGGGGCAGTGAGAGCAGCCGGACCCAGGAATCACCGGTGAGCAGTAGGGCCCCCTCCATTTAGATTTAATCACAACGGGGACATCCATCTGGACATAACAAGGTGGAAAGTCAAAATCTAGCTGCTGATTATTTACTGGTTAAAGTCTGGAGTTAAAGTGAACTCTAAACCTAGGGAAGGAGGGTGTCTGCGGAAGACCTCACTGCTTTATAAAGTTTTCTTTTCTCTCTGTGTTCATGCAGCCGGGCGGAGTAGATCATATTTACAATTCACTTCCTCTGGAAGTAGTTGGAATGCAGAGAAGAGATGGATCTGTCACACAGAGTCACTTTGGTAATGCTGGTAAATGTGACGACTAATGCTCAGAATCCAGCCCAGTGACCAACGGAGTAGGGGTCCCACCTATGCTTTGTGGGAGGTCTCCCCAGCTTAAGCTGGTTTCAAGATAAAACAATAAAATCCTTCAATAAGAAGCACAGAATACAGTCCAAGAGCAGGAGCTAGAAAAAGCACACATTTCAACATTAAGAATTAAATTAAAAAGAGGCTTTGGGTTCACGCAGAGGGTTCAAGTGCCCAGGGTTGGGGTACGTTGCCTCCCTCCAGTGTGGAGGCCCCACGGAGGACGGAGACTGAAAGCCCACGTGGAATGTTGTAGATGGGACTTCTCCGTGTCCTCCCACCTCTGCCTCGGAATCTCTCACTGCTTGTAAGGACAGAGGACCAGGTTTGGCCAGGATCTCTGATCTGGAACTCATCAGAGGCCCAGGAGCCAGGGTGTGAGTCTCAGCACTAACTTTCTGCAGCTGCATGGGCAGAGGGTTTGATTTCACCCCTCCTAGACCAGCTGTCCTTCTTCGAGTTTATCCAGGATCATTTCATTGCTTTCATCCTTGTTGAAATGCTAAGTTTTAGGAAGCCAACTTCTTTGCATCTGCAATTCCCTGAAATAAATTCCCTCTATGTCTGACACCCCTTGCCTGCAAATCCTGCACAGGTGTATTTGATAAAGGCCTCTCTTCCATAGTACAGAGGAGCACGTTGCACTCCTCCGTGCAGCCTGATGCCCCGTTTCCACACTTATTTCTTTAGAAACGGGAGTGTGATGAGAGAGAAGGCATGGAGTCTTGGTCTGTCAGAATGAGGATCAGGACAGAGGAGGTCACAAGGGACAGCTGGAACTGGAGGAGAGGGCTGTGCCCCAGAAGGGAGGTGGTCTCAGTGGCCGGCTACTGGCACAGCTGGTGCCACATGGCGATCTGGCGGCGTGGGTTTTTGAGCATCTCCTCCCAGTGGCTGCGCTCGGAGCCTGAAGTGTGCAGGCCCAGACTGCAGTGGCCAAGGGCACAGCTCTGCCCAGCCTCATCCTGGCCCAGCACCTCCAGCTCTACGCTGGAGGCCCGGAGCAGGTCGTCGGGCAGCTCAAACATGATCATCTCATTCCACACGGGGTTGATCTTGTGCTTGGCCCGTTTTGTCTGCTTCTTCTTCAGCTTCTGAGCCTGGTGCTTCAAGGTCACCTTCACCGAAACATCTGGGGAGAGGCAGAGAGAGGCCAAGTGAGCTTCTGGGCTCTGATGGGCTGTGTTTATTGAACATTTATTTATTAAGTACCTATTCGGTGTCAGGCATTTGTCTAGCCCAGGGGATAGGACAGAAGTCCCTGCCTCTGCAGAACTTACAGTAATGTATGGAGATCGGACAACACTGGTTCAGTAGCCTTCTCCAAAATGCTTGGGACCAGAAGTGTTTCAAATTTGGGATTTTTTTCCTTCAGATTTTGGACTATATGCATATACATCAGGAAGAATCTGAGGGATAGAAACCAAATCTAAACATTTAAGTTAACATCTAAGTTCATTTATGTTTCATACACAACTTACACACACAGCCCAGTGGTGATTTTACATAATTTTTAAAAATAACTTTGTGCACACAACCAAGTTTCCTGGTATGGAATTTTCCACTTGTGCTCAAAAAGTTTCAGATTTGGACCTCGGATTCTTGGATAAGTGAGGTTCAGCAAAGCTGGTGGTGGGGTGTTCCATAAGGGTGCAGGTCAGAGTGCCATCAGGAAATCGTTTTTTACCTTGAGCCCAAGTGACGTGGTAGCCCCAGATCAAACCAAGCCCAGCACAATGACTCGGGTGCCTTGTACCTGTATTTTCAACTCAGACCAGAAAAGCAAGCCATCTCCTGGCTCCCTCGCCCTGATCTCTGCCCAAGCCTTTTGTGAATTATTAAGACCTCCTGGATGTGCTCATCTCATCTGTACTTTCTGTAAGCTTTCCTTGAGAACCCCAACATCATGTAGAGGGTGAAGGCAGGAAGGCAGATTGCCTGCCCTGTCCTGGGGCTAGACCAATACTGCTACCTCCAGAAAAACTCACAAACAGGCCACCAGAGAGGCTTTCCTAGCCTAGCACCAGATCACTTAGTCAAGGTTCCCCAAGCGAATGGGAAAATAATTGTTGCTTTGTATTTATTGCTATAATTATCACCCCTGGGTGGTTAGTTTGTTATTTCAGCAGAGATATTTGAGAGACAAAGTGCTATGCTGTAATTGTCCTTAACGGAGCTGTAAAGGAAAAAGGCAGAGACAGAGAGAGAGAGACAGAGGGAGAGAGAGACAGAGAGACAGAGAAGCAGAGAAGTAAGTACGGAGGGTGAGAAAGAAACAAAAGAAACAATGAACTCTGATCTTTGGCTTAGGAATCCGCCAACAAGATTAACCTTTCCAATTTCATTTGCCCAAAACATTTTGCTTAAAGATTCTGCACACAATGGCAATGCTTTATTTGTACACTGCTCTTAATAGAGATGTGTTTCTTGCGCTAACCCAACTGCCTTTCTACTCGGATCAAAGAGCTTGCTTTGATCTCAAGCCTTGGGTCCCGTGCTAGAGCCACTAGAAGGAACAGCTGAGGTGTCCAGAGTGTTGAAAAAAGGCTTATGTGAATAAATGGGGCACAGACGCCCTAAGCCTCCACCCCACACCCACATGCAGCTTCTGTGTCACCCACACTCAGCTGCTGTGGGGGTGGCAGTCAGCCAAGGCTGAGAGCAGAGAAAGAGGAGACTGAGCAGGCTGGAAAAGAACCCGGGCTTTCCTGAGTCGGCACCGCCCAGGGGCGGGTCCAGCCGGTCGGCGTTTCCCTCGGAGCCCAGGACTCCTTGCCATGGTTAGTGCCTGACCCTTGGCTCTCGGGATCCACGTTAAGGCTGACGGTTGTCATGGTGGATCTCCGAGGCAGAGAGCCCGGGGAGCGCTTTGCTGGGCCCTGGTGGCTGGGATGGGCCAGGGATGAACGGATGTGAACTCAAAGGAGAGAGCGCGGCATTCAGGTTTGGCTGTGACCTTGGGTGGAGGGTGACTCGTCACCGCCCTTGCAGACATCCCCATGATCCCAGCACCCTGTCTGCATCCTCTCAGTCTCACTCACCCTTGCCCAGGAGCTCCTTGCTCTGGTTGGAGTGGAGGTTCTTGGCTTTAATCAGCACCACCAGGAGGCGGTTGGCAGCCGGGAGGTAGCTGATGGATAGGAGGACCTCTCCAGTCCCCGCAGATGGCTCCTGAAACAGAAGGGGACACAGCAGGGAGTCGCAGTGAGGTGGACTTCTGACTTCTGACCCACAAGCATTGCTCAGCCTGGGGTCAAACTGAGCTTGTATAAAGGGGCATCCAGGAGTCATTCACCCAGCCTGGTTTCTCCCTGAGCAGAGGGGAGCGGCGTGAGAGGTGTTATGTGGTGTGGGTATCTACAGGAGTTTGTTGTCTGCCACAAAATGTGATTTTCCATGTGTCAGATATTCAGATCTATCATACAAGAAGTGATCAAAAATATGGTGAGAGTTTAAATTTTAAGTTTATTGCACCTAAAGACACACTGCAGTGAATCCTCCCTACAAACTCCCCTCCCTCACTTTGAACCCAATTATCTCATTGTCCTGACACTTTCTGAAACAGCCCTGGAGTCCACCTTCCTGAGTGTCTTTGTGAGATGTCTTTGGGAAAAACATGATAATGTCTCTCCTCTACCTTATTCACTGGATCGGGCACCACGTGACTTTTGGATCTTTCCCATAGTCAAAATGACCACGAAAGGTAAATGTTTTGAACCAATTCAGGATGTTGTTAAGGCAGCCATGGTGGTTGGAACTAAAGACATTCACAGAAGTGGTCTTGCAGAACTGCTGCAGAAATTGGTAGGGATAGTGGGATGAGTGTGTTTGGATCAGGGGAGAGTATTTTGAGGGGAGTGGATGGTAATATGTCTTTTACTATAATAAGCTTTTATTTTTCAATCGCAGAACAAGATGGCACTTAAGATGTGTGAGGGACAGAAATCTGGGATGTCCTCACCCTTTGCTCCCACCTCATCCCTAGCCTCCTGGGGTTCCTCTGCAGAACTCCTGGGATCCAGTGAATGCAATTTGAGAATTACTGTATTGACCAGTGAAGTTTCTGGAGCAGTGGAGAGTCATAATTCCTTTCTCTGTTTGAAAAGCCAATTTCCTCTGGGGTGTCAGAGTCAATAAAATGCCATAATAATGCTGAACAGGGGCTTGCTTGGTCAACAGAGAGGCCAAAGTCAACAAAACACTGCAGGTACAGGGTAGCAGAAAGTGCCCCAGAGATGAAGGGCCTCTGGGAAGTGCCGAGACACATGTGTCCCCTGTGTACTTCACAGAGCATCTCTGACAGTCCCTTAAGAATTTGCTCGAATTCAATAAATTTATCAAGCATCAGGAAAACAAATGAACAAGCAAACAAAAACACGATCAAAAACCCTACCCGGGGGGTGGGGGTTTGGTGGCCATCCAAGCTCAGGGGAGACCCGGCAGGGAGGAACAGGATTGAGTGTGCAGAGACCAGGGGACTCTACAGAAAGCAGATGTCCTTCTCTCATAGCCACCAGGAAGAGGTTGCCACCCACCTGGCCTGCTGCACAGAGTAGGGGCAAGGAATGCGGGGGACACGGAAGCTGGTCCCCCCTTGATGTCACGATTTTCAATCCTGTCCCTAGTCTCTGCAGCTTTGTCCTTCTTTCCCTGCTGTGCAACAGAGGTGCACTGGGGAGCACCCCTACCCGGCTGCCCCTGGCCAGTGGCCGCCAGGGCACCCTGAGCTCCCTTCTGTCACACTCAGCATGGGCATGTGTGGTGACGTCGGCTCTTCTCTGCCTGGGCATGTGTTGAGCAGGGCAGGTGCCAGTGCTCCTGGGCACATTTGCTGTTTCCAGAACAGGGCCTGGCCGGAAGCATGTACACGGCGATACGGCAAACCCTGCTCTACTATTACCTCCTTAATGACACGGAGCAAGCAACAGAACTGGTCTACATTTTGGCTCCCTTAGCAGAAAAAAAAGAGGAACTCACCCACACAGCAGGTGTACAAAAAGCACCTACGATGTTTCTGAGGCTGCATTTGAGGTAGTGAGCACAGCCCAGTCTCCAGGGAGTCTGCAGTCATATGGGGTGGGGGGCAATAGCCAGGAATTGATTGCATGTGTAATATCAAACTGGATTCAAGGCTATGAGGAAATTCAGACTGCAGAGATCAAATAAGAACAGGCATTTAGCAAGTCACCATGAGATTATAATGACAGCCGTCAAAATTACAGTAATTATCAATAACCCAGAGCAAGGGTCCCGTAATGTTGAGGACACAATCTAGAGCCAATCTGTCTGGGTCTGAGTTTCAATCCTGCCACTTAGTAGCTGTGTGACCTGGGCAAGTTACTTAATTTTTCTGAGACTCGATTTCCTCATCTGTAAAATGGGAATAGTATTATCTCTCCCTTATGGGATTGTTGTAAAAATTAGACTGAGTTCATAGGCAAAGGTTTAGACCAGTGCCCAGCATGTCATGGGCACTGTGGCACTGTTGGCTTGGATTATCACCAGTAGATGTCGAGGAAAGGTCATTGCCACTTCTTAAGCACTATTTCTGGGCCCACAGGCACCAGTGTGGGCTTTGGGAATGAAGCTGGTTGAGGTGATGGCCAGCCCTCCCTCTGCCCAGGCTCACTTGGCCTAGGGTCACACCTTCTACGTGGGAAAAATGTCACCAACTTGGTGTTAATGATTGAACTAGCCTGTTATGGTTGATACATTGTGTCAACTTGGGAGTCTAGAGGTTTAGCTGAGTGAGTCAGCAGGAAGCCAAGGTGCTTACTTTGTACACATCCTGAGCCTGTGGAAGAGGAGGGCATGGAGATTGTGTGAAAGGTTCACGACCCCTGGGTGGGGGTAGCCTGTTTACAATGTAAGGGAAGGAAAGACGCTGCTTGCAGCCAGTCTTCCCTTTTGCTGGTTGTTTTTGCTGTGTGCTGCCGCCATGAACATTAGCCCTCTGCCATGTGCCACTCTGCCTCTGAAGCAGCCAAGTATGGACTGAAAGCTCCACAAACTGTAAGCTAAATAAACCTTTCCTTTCTTCATTTTGGGTGTTGGGTATTTTGTCTCAGCAACAAGAAAAAAGTAACCAAGACAGAATTTGGTACCAGCAGAGTGAGGTCTTTGCTGTGACTATACCTGACCATGTGGTTCAAGAGCCTTTGGAAATTGCTTATGGGAAGAATTCGGAAAGGTTCAGAGATGTCTCCTGGAAGAGATGCGCTGGAACGCCTTCGGCTGTTCTGTCTGGGAGATTCTGGTCAGAGCTCGGAAGACCAGAAGGCTGATAGAAATCCTGGCGGTAAAGATGGTGTGTGGAAGGTTTCTGTTGGGAAGGACTGCATTGGTTGTTGGACTGACTCCAGATGATATATGTTATGGCTTGGCAGAAAGTTTGTCTGCATTTTGCTTGTGTCCAGAGACTTTGCCTAAGACTGAGATTAAGGGAGGCAGCAAACTGATAAATCTGGCAAAAGAAATTTCAAGGCAGTCGAATGTTGGAGCAGTGGCATGGCTATTGTTGGGGGCTTTTAGCCAGATTTATATGGACAATCACGAGCAAAGAGCCCAGCAGGATGATTTAAAATGTGAGTTTGGCCAGAAAGGAAGTTCCAGTAAAGCTGTGGACTGCAAAGATAAGGCTGAGGAGATCTCTATTGCTATGAAGGAACGAGAGAATGGAAAAGATGGCCTGAGGGCATCACAAAAAGCAGCAAGTCTCCACCCTTTGCAGCCTCAAAACTGTAAAGGTGAGAGACCTTGCCTTGAGAAGGAAGCTAAAAAGTGTCATGTCCCAGAATGGTGGCAGCAGCTGCACCAGGTTCCAGAATGGAGGGGGCATAGAGAATTTGCTCCTCAGCATTGGATTCCGTGTGCCCAGCGATCCAGGCACTCGACCCCTAAGGCCAAGAGAGAGGAAAGTTTAGCTACTGCTCCAGATGGCAGCAGGCCTTGGCATCATCCATGTGGCCCTGGCTTTAGGTGCGAGGAAAATGCAAGAGTTCTGAGGTTAAAGAGGCTTCCACCCAGATTTCAGAAGGCCTGGGAGGCCAGGCAGTGTGCCCATGAGGGGGCAATATGTGAGGCTGTGAGTGTGAAGCAAAAGTTGCCCTGGAGACCTCAGAAGTTTAGAAAAGACAGGAAGGTGGATCTTCAGAGGAAAGCTGCAAGGAGGGAGCAAAGCAGGCCTAAGAGAGAAGCCATGGAGGCTGTAACCACCAGAAGTGCCATAGGGGTGGACTCATGCAAGCCCTTTGGAGCTCACAATGTAAAACATGTTGCTTCAGATGCTGGATGTGGAATTACAAGACACTTGCTTTGGTCCCAGTGCTCTGTATTCCCCTGTTTGTACCTTTTGGAATGGTAATGTTTATTTTGTGCCTTTAAATGTTGGAAGTGTTTAATTTTCATTTGTATGGGGGCAAAATGTTATGGCTCTAATATAAGCATGTCTTTGTATCTGGAAACTGGTTTAAAGAAATGTGTCTGATTACCAAGTTGACAAGGGGTGGAATGTTATGGCTGATACATTGTGTCAACTTGGGAGTCTAGAGGTTTAGCTGTGAGTCAGCAGGAAGCCAAGGTGCTCACTTTGTACATATCCTGAGCCTGTGGAAGAGGAGGGCATGGAGATCGTGTGAGAGGTTCACAACCCCTGGATGGGGGTAGCCTGTTCACAATGTAAGGGAATGAAAGAGGCTGCCTGCAGCCAGTCTTCCCTTTTGCTGGTTGTTTTTGCTGTGTACTGCCTCCATGAACATTAGCCCTCTGCCATGTGCTACTCTGCCTCTGAAGCAGCCAAGTATGGACTGAAAGCTCCACAAACTGTAAGCTAAATAAACCTTTCCTTTCTTCATTTTGGGTGTTGGGTATTTTGTCTCAGCAACGAGAAAAAGGTAACCAAGACACAGCCACAAGTGACTCACCTGTGAAAACTGGTTTGGGGGCTTCAAGGAACCTGGGGAATGACATAAATGATAGCAACTGCTGCTATTAAACATTTACTATGTGCTCGATACAGTCACGTCACCTCTCCCTGGGCGCTAAGTTCCTTATGCATCTCAGCTCCCTTCCCTGGTGGTCTAGTGGTTAGGATTTGGCACTCTCTCTCTCATCCCAGCTCCTGGCGCACAGTGGGCACCGAATACACATAAAAAAACCCTTCTGCAGGTGAGACATCCCATTTAACCTTGACAGCGACCCTCAGAAGATGCTGACCTCATTTCCCTCTTAGGCACCAGCACCTGCACTGGGACAGGAAGGGAGGTCTGGTCAGAGTCGGGAGCCTGAGTCCTAAATTCATGGCCTCTGTCTTCCCAGGTAGACACGCCTGGCCTCTCATTGCACAAAGAAGGAACCAAGGTCCGGGAACAGGTGCCAGGCGCCCAGCAGGGTGGCAGCAGAGCTGGAATAGGGACCAACATCCTGACTCAAGGTTGTGTGTCAGGGGTCCACGGCTGGCCCAGGCTGTAGCTATGGGGTGATGGCCACAGCCTTCTGCTCCCCCAGCCTAGGGTGGGGAGGGGCCTGGCAGCCCTGCAGGGCCCTGGATGACTCTGCACCCTGCACCCTAGTGCGTCCTGCCAGTATCTGCCCCTCGGCATCCTGGCTGCTTCCTTGCCCCCTCTTTTTCTCTGGCTCTCAATGAATCACCCCAGGCTGTCCTCAGAGTGAGTCGAGCTGTGGGGCCCAGTGAGCTGTGGGGCCCAGTGACGCAGAAGCCACTTTTGGCTGAGTGTCTTTGCTGGAACTGGGGCACTGCCCAGGCCTCTGTTAACCCCTTCTGGGCCAGAGAAGCGAATCCCTGGGGCCCCACAACTGCAGGCTCCCGCAGCCAGGGTTAAATCAACCTGTGCTCTTTACCCAGGCGGGGGCTCCCTGGCTGGCTGGGGGCTCTCTGCCTTGCATTCCCAGGGGAAGTGGGTGTTGGGGGTATCTGCAGGGTGATGAGTATGGGCAGCGGTGGCCATGACAATGGGGCTCCACTGCAGTTAGGGCTGTGACCCCAGGACAGGAGGTATTTGTGGAATGAATGAACGAATGAATAAATGGTATTGCTCTTCTAGCAGGAGGGGTCAGAGGCAGGGAGGTGCCTGAGACTGGTCCTTTTGGGGTTGTAACAAAGCCTCAGAGCTCAGGCGGGGAGGAGGGGCACTGCCTCTGGAGAGTTGGTTCTCTCCTGTTGGCTTTTGCCCAGGTGCCTGTCTGTGTTTCACACAAGCCCGAACCACACACTAATTACAGAGCGTTCTGTGGAACCATCTAGCTGCATCCAGGAGTGGCCGGGATTATTCCACCAATTTTCCAAGCCTGAGAAAGGGGGAAATGTGTCAAGGAAGCAATGCTGGCTACGAGAGGAGCTGTGGGGAGGGGAATCGTTCTCGCCCCTGTGCTCTGTGCATCCATTAGGAAGGGCGCTTGCGGGTTGTACTGCTTGCTTGTCAGGTACATGCACGTGGCAGGGATGAGACAGCAGGGTTTAGAGCCCAGTGAAATGGCCTAAAGGCTGGGCTCTTGGTGTCCCAGCTGGTAACCTACACAGGTCCCGCAATGATGGTAAACCTCAGGTCACGATTGGGACCATCACAGTGTCTCTCTCACTGGTGGGTTCGGGAAGTAGGTAGAACTCAGGTTTAGTCCTAAGGATTGCTGCTGATTTATGGGGAGGATTCAGAAATAGCACCCTGGGTCAGCAGTGATGGCACACGCCTGTAATCCCAGCACTCTGGGAGGCTGGGGCAGGAGGGTCGCAAGTTCAAGCCCTTGGGTGATTCACTGAGACACAGCCTCAAAAATTAAAAAATAAATTAGGAAGGGCTGGAGATGTAGCTCAGTGTGACGATTTAGGTTCAATCCCCAATACTGTAAAAGAAAGAAAAGAAAGCAGGTAGACATGCAGGAAAGAAGGGAAGAAGGAAAGAGGAGGGGCTGGAGGTACAGCTCAGTGGGCTAAGTGCTTGCCGCTGAGCACTAGGGCCCTGAGTTCGATCCCCGGTCCCGGAAAAAACAAAAAAAAAAAAAAAAAAAGAAGGAAGGAGGAAGGGAGGAAGACAGAGGCCTTTGATTAGCATTCTTACTATTGTAGCACAGGAGCACAAATAGGGCCAGACAGGAAATACATACGGTGCTGAGGACCATGCAGTCTCTGGACAGCAGGTGACAGCCTAGACACCATAGTGGCAGTCACTTGACAGCGGCCCTGACCTGGGCTCTAGTGACCACACACCACCCCACAGCCCTGCCTTTCTCTGGCCCCCTGCTGCTTGGGCCTATGGGGGACAATGGTTTGGCCTTCAGGGAGCCCCCTCTGAGGAGTGCTATGTGTCCTAGATGATATTCTGACACTCTTTGTCACCCAGCCAGCACAGGTAGGAAATTATATGGTGACTCATCCCCAGCCTGGTGGGTCCTTCAGAGCCCAGCACAAAACCACTGTGCACCAGGCCTTCTAGAACTTTCTCTCATCACACTTTGGTTCAGTCCACAGCCTCCGCATGTCAGAGGTCGCCACTGCCACCATTTGTCAACATGGTTTATCCCTGTAGCCTGTACTTTCTGTGAGCAGAGAGCGCTGCCACCCCCACCCCTTGTGCACCTCTCCCGCAGGGCCTGGCACATGGTAGGTGTACACAGAATATGACTGGAATTCAACAGGGATGCTAGCTGCACGTGGTGGCACATACTTGTAATTGCAGCACTGAGTCCGAGACAGGAGTGTTGCCAAGGGTTCAAGGCCAGCCTAAGGAACACAGTGAGCTCCAGGACAGCTTGAACTGTATAGCAAGACCCTGTCTCAAAAAAACCGAAAAAATTAAAGGCAAAAATATGGATAGGTGCACTGCTGCTGCATGGGAACCAATGGACACTGAGGAAGTTTTGCATGAAGAGGGCAGGGGAGTGTCTGCTACAGGCAAGAAGCACTGGCCAAGTGGACCCCAGGAATCCCCAATCCCAGGCCACAGGTCTGCTCCAGCCGCAGCCCTGCCCAAGTTCCCCCCGCACCTCCCACCCCAATCTGACGGTCTCCAGGTGTGTTCTCTCCCCTCTGGCCCAGATGTCGGCCCTGACGCTCCATGGACAGCTTGTTCCTGTCCTGTGAGATGGAACCTACCTTCACTGAAGTCTTCAGCTCACCCCATTGGGCAGCCCCCAGTGGCACAGATACCCCGTCCAGGTCCAGGCGGAGCTCCCCGGCTACACTGTGGCGGGAGAAGCGGTCGCAGGTCCTGAGGGTGAGCGTCAGAGTGGCTGTGGGCAGCTCCTCCTCTGCCAGGGGCAGCACCAGGCCTTCCTCCCAGGCTGTGTGCAGCTGTCGCCTCTTCAGGGCTGTCTGTGCCTCCACAGAGCCTGTCCTGATGGCCACGCTGCCCTGCACATAGCAGTCGCAGCCTCCGTCCTGGTCACTGGTCAGAGCTGTGGGCAAGGACAAGCAACACAGATTTCGGACTTTCCAAGGACTGGGAAGGGGAAGCATGTTCCTCATGAGGGCTGTGGAAGCCAGCTTAATGGGCATGACCTGGGGCATCTGCAGGGTCCCAGGGCTGCACACCTAGATGTGGTGTTAAACCCCAGCACAAGACAGAAACGGGTCCATACAGCTCATGGAAGATCCAGGGGCAGCACCCTGTGTCTTCTTGAAGAGCAGTGACCAGAATCAACACTTCCAAGAGCCCTCCTGATGTCATGAGTGTGAGATCTCCCTAGGGTGTATGGCCCCCCCACCTCGGGTCACTTTTGTAAGGGTTGTTACTCATGCTGTGATTCATTCATTCTGTAAGTTAAATATTTGCCCCTTGGGATGTGACTCATCTGGCTGCTCCCACATGAGCCCTGTTTTCCATTTGGAACCCTGGTGTTTTAATGCTTCACAATGTGCATTGTATTAGTCAGCTTCCTGTTGCTATAACAAATACCTGAGACCGATCAGTTTATATAGAGGAAAAGGTCTGTTTGGCTCACAGTTTTCGAAGTTCCATCCATGGTCAGTTGGCTTTGATGCTTCTGGTCTTTGGTGAGGCAGCACATCATAGCCAGTGAACAAACAGGAGTAGGAGGAAGGGACCTGGGTCCCACTGCCTCTTTTATGAGCTAGAGACCTTCTAGCAGGCCCCCATCCTAAAGGCACCACTGTTCCCTTTAGTCTAGGGAAACAGGCCTTTGCCACCAGGGGCCTGTGATGGATGCTTAAGACTCAAATCCTTGCATTCCCTGAACCTTTTGTCTGCTCACTCAAGAATGCTGTTTTAGATTCTTGAATTGTGGTATTTTTAGTGAGTCACATTGTGGATTTACCCAGAATTCCCCTCTGTGGTACTTTGATGACTGGCTCCTCAGTGAGAATTAGGGAAGTGGGAGCTGTTATTTCTCAGGAAGAGGAGCTGAAGAACCAAGGCCACTGTCCTGATGGGGAGAACTTCCTACTGAGCGTCCAGGCTCTGCCCTGTCCCGGCTCCATCACCCGTTAGTTGGAATGATCTTGGACCAGTCATAGGAGCTGCTAGACTTCAGGTTCCTAGTCTGTAAAATGGCACTATCATGAAGAATAAATAAAATATATGGAAGTGCCTAAAAAATTTAAAAGACAACACAAAGCAAAAACTCAAAGAAAGAAAGTTAGGGGCTAGGAATGCAGCTCAGTGGTAAAGTGCATGCCTAGCTTCAATCCCCAGTGCCACAAACAAAACCAAACAAAAAACTGTCATAGTGTCCCCCAAAGGCTTGGTATCCAGGTGATGGCTTTGATGGGCGGTGGCAGGACCTTTAAGAGGTGGGGCTAGAGGGAGGAAGTTGGGCCATTGTGGCCTTGAATGGGATGCTGAGACACTAGCTTTCTTCTCTCTTCCTGGCCAGCCAATGGCCACTAGGCCTCCTTTACCCTGCATTCCTGCCTTCATCTTCTGACTTGACAGAGGTCCAAAAGCAAGAGGACCAAATGACCATGAACCAAAATAAATCTTTCCTTCTTTTAAATTGATTTTTTTCAGGTATTTTATCACACCAATAGAAAGCCAATCAACACAAAGACAAAGGATAACTTATCACAGAAGCCCAGTTTATCTGTCCTCACTTCTAGCTCTGATTCCTTTGCAAAATCTTAGCTTTGTTTACTGATAGTAAAGTGCATTGTCAGAAGGACAACAAGGACATCCTAACTGCTCCAAAAGATTGTCTGTTTCTTAAACTGGAAAGTTTTCTGACCCTCTGAAGACTCTCCATGTGTAGCACAAAACCTGTCCAATATCAAAGGAAACTATGGAGGTGGCCACTAGTTGTTCACCCCAAAACCCCTCTTTTACTTGGGCAGCCCACTAGGACACATTTCCCAGGCTCCTTTGCAGTGGGGTGTGGTCATGCGACTAGGCTTTGGCAATGGAATGTAAGTAGAAGTGATATAGGTCCTGTCCAGGAAAGGATATTGGGGAAAGATTGCACCTTCTTCTGGTTCTTGTTCTCTTTCCACCTGATACATACAGCTGAGAAGGAGGCCCAAGGGCATCATGGAGCCTCAGAGGGGAGAATGGGTCCTTGATGTGGAGGAAAGATGTCTGCCAACCAGGAATCCTCACTTTGGATTATCCAAAACAGAAGAAAAATCTATGTACCTGAGGACCGTTCTTTGGGGATGCTTGTTGGAATGTTAACCCATGCTCTCCCTAGCTGCAGACCCTCCCATTCTGCCTACATGGCCCCTCCAGGGGTCACGGGCATCCAGAAGCCTACAAAGTTACGCACGAAAGAGAAGTACCTTCTAGGCGAGTCACAAAGAGTTCAGCCTTCTGCTGGTCATAGTCCAGGCAGTAGTGGAGTTTGGGAGCCTGGTTCCAGCTGGCGGCCTTCTCTGG
This sequence comes from Dinomys branickii, assembly GCA_004027595.1. Classification (NCBI taxonomy): domain Eukaryota; kingdom Metazoa; phylum Chordata; class Mammalia; order Rodentia; family Dinomyidae; genus Dinomys; species Dinomys branickii. The sequence continues at coordinate 95,241 of PVLD010004975.1, forward strand.
GTTCCAGGTCTCCATGACACAGACATCCTCCACCACACCTGTGAGAGGCAAAGCTGTCACTGCTACCCCCACACAGGGATCCTGCTTCACTAGTCACAGGTTTCTCACCATGAATCTAAATGCAAAGCTTCTGAAAGTCTCCAGTGGTGGTCACGCCAGGGCCACACCAGAGGCCATAAGCATTGCACTTTAAGGGACCATCATATTCCATTGGCCAAGACATGGGCTCCAGTGCCAGACATGAGCTGTTGTGTAGTAACAGTGTGACCTTGGACAAGTCACTTGACTTCTCTGAGCCTCAGACTCCTCATCTTTAGAGTTCCTCTTTCCTAGAGTTGCTGTGAACATTAAAAAAAATAAGGCAGGGGACATTCTTAACCCACAGCCTGGTCCACAGAAGGCTTTGCGGGAAGAAACCTGTCACAGCTGTTTGCTTCTGGTAACTATATCTTAGGCAAACTGTTCCCAGTCACCCCAACTCCACCTATGCCGCTGAGCAGAGTTCCTCCTCCCCAAGAGCAAACAGCTGGAGATACAAACAGAAGAACTAGAAGAGCCCAGCTGCTGCCGATGCCACTTGAAGCAAAGCAGAATTTAATTTTCAATGCTCGGGACCAATTCAGAGACTAGAAATAGGAGTGGCTATTCATTTCCAAAGTGGCTCATTATTAGGTCCTGCAGATAGTAGAATATGTCTTCAGGGGATCTGAGAAAGGGACCAGGAAGTGACCAATATGTAAACTGAGACACGTGTGTGCAAAAGGCCAACGAGACTTCTAAGTCCATCCTGCGGATGGCTGCAGCACTGGTGGCCTTCAGAGGGGCTCAGTGGAACCCAGAGCTCTCAGCTCTTAGGCAGTCTCAGGCTTGACATCAAACCAACCTCCACTTATGTAAGTTTTTTTTTTCTTTTTTTGGTGTGTGTGTGTGTGTGTGTGTGTGTGTGTGTTTGTGGTACTAGGGAATGAACCCAGTACCTTCACACTGAGCCACATCCCCAGCCCTTTTTCTCCTTTTTTCTTTAGGGACAGGGTCTTACTAGGTCACTAAATTGCCCAGAGTTGATTTTTTTTTTTGAAATCTCTCTCCTGCCTCAGCCTCCCAGAAGTCTGGGATCGCAGGTGTGCACCATCACACCTGGCTGCCATCACACCTGGCTGAGTGGATCCATTCTAAATCTATGTAAAGTGTGGATGGGCAAACCTGGAGTTTCAAAGCCTACCAGATTCCTTCCTCCGTGTTGCAGGCGCAACACACATGAGCTCCCACGCCACCCTGGTCACTGGGCTTCCGGTCTGGAGCCCCATCCACCGGGCAGTGTGGGTGCAGGTGAATCCAGGCCAGGCAATGGTTTGAGGTGGGGTCAAGGTCAAAGTCGCTGGGCTGCTTCTGCTTCTCTCACTCAAAACAAAGCCCAGACCCCAAGACACTGTGTCCTTCTCCTGGCTTTGTTTCACTCTCCTGGAAAGCTTCCACGGTCGTTTGAGTTGGGAATCATGTCTGCCTGGTGTGTCACCTCGTGCCCCACCTAGTACTGTCCACCTGGGGGCATTGCCCTCTCCTCTCTGATTCTGATGGAAAGGAGAATCAAACAGTAGCACAAACTGTGGGTTTTGATTATGTTCTCTGTGCCCGGCTGTGAATTGAGCACGTATAGGCATTATTTCTTTCACATTTTACAACAACCTTAATAGGATGGCAGTAAGATGGTCCCATTTTATAGATGAAGAGACTGAGGCCCAGAGAGGTTAGCAACATGACTGATGCTACACAGCAAACATATAAAAGGGCAAAGTACGGAACCCATGACTCTGAAGCCTGCAGTTTAATTACCATGCTTTATTCTTTCTCCATAGTTGCACATCCATGACCAGAAAGGGACTCCCCTTTCGCCTGTGTATAGCCAGGCCACACAAGCCATCGCAGTGACATTGACCACCCCTCCTGCATCGGCCCATCAGGTAGAAGAGACACCTACCATTCTGGGGAAGGATGAACAGCTCCTCTGTGACCTGCCTCTTGAGGCGACTGTCACTTGGGGGCTGTGGGCTGGCAGGCGCAGCAGGCTCCTCCGTGGTTCCCAGTGTGTAGTCAGCATAGTTGATGACCTCCGGAGCTGTCACAGATGGCCTGGGGCCATAGATGTCCGGGAATTTGAGGAGGGCTCGGGGCTGCACCGGTTCTGTGGATTTCTTCACATTGAACTGTAAACACAAATCAGCTTGCTAGGAGGTGTCTTGCTGGTTCCCACCCAGAGATGCAGGAGGCGTGACCTCACCTTTCACTCGAGGCAGGGATAAGTGTAGTTCTGTTCTGCTCCAAAGAGGGAAGACGAAAGATCTCTTCCAAGCCCACCTGCACGCAGCGCCACAAGCCACCCCAGGGCCCATGGAGATGTGGCTCCGTTGCCCACCCCTTCTTCACCTGGGTGGCCATCGCTCACCACTCTCTCTGTGCCCCTTGCCTCTCTGCCCTCTCGCCTCTGTCTCTCTTACACCTTCCCTGCCTCCCTTCTCCATGCAGGGCTCAGACATGCCAGCTGCTGCCACTACCCGCTGCCCCGGCACAAATCCAGACTCCTTGTGGTGGCCCAAAAGAGCTTGCCCAGCCTGGCCCTGCTCATCCCAACTCTGTCTGCCCTCGATCTTGAGAGTGGGCTAGACCTGGAGGACGAGGAATATCCAAGGCATAGGGACAGGTGGGAGAAAGGCCTCCAGATAGAAGGACAGGATAGAACCATGCTCACATCTCTGGGTCCTTTTACATTCCCCAAAGTCATATCCACCTCTGGTATCTCAGCTAAACCTGAGCTACCTTTATTGCACTATGAGGTGTAACTGACATACAAGGTGAATATTTAAATTAAAAGACACATGACCACGAATCTTCCTCATTTTGAAAACACTTATCCCATCGTCCTTGTCACTTTCTGAAGCAGCTCTGGAAGTCCTCTGTCATGAGGGTCTTGGGTTTTGTTGTTATGGCTGCCTCGATGTCCTGAACTACTTCAAAATGTTTCCCTTTCATGATCATTTTGACTTTGCGGGAAGAGGCGGAACATGCCCGGCGTCAGGCCCAGTGAATAAAGTGGATGAGGACAAAGTTTCACGTTTTCACCAGCCTGCCTGTCTGTTAGATGGCAGTTAGTAGTGGCAGTCACTGTTTTTCTTTTTCTTTTTTTAAATCACATCTCACAAAGACATGTATGAAGGAGAACTTCCAGAACTGCTTCAGAGAGTGTCAAGATTCATGGGATAAGCAAAGGGGAAAATGGCCATGTATCTTTTACTGAAACAAATTTTTAAAATTTAAACCTTCACTGCATATTTTGATCACCCCTCATATCTCACAAAGGGGAAACTGAGGCTCAGGCAAACTCACTGTCATACAGTAATTAACTGCAATGGATAATCACACCCTCAAATATTTTGACTTCAAATTTGACATCATCCCTACTGACCTGCAGTCACATCTCAAAATGGGGAAATCCCTGCTGCTCCAGATCCTAAATGATGATGGCCATGTCCCAGGGGCTGGCCATATCCAGAAGCTAAAACCTTGGTTTCTCCCCACCTTTCAAGTGGATCTTAAAGAGCTCAGTATTCTCGAAGCAGAGCAGAGGCTTGGGAGTCGAAGGAGTGGATTACAGGTGAAGAACAAGAATGCCCAGAGGCCACCTCCTCCCACTGTGGCCACCTCTGCAGGGCTCAGCGTCAGGTGGACACAACCCTGCCACCTACCCTGGGGCTTCTCTTTGGCTGCTGAGATGAGACAGGGCAGGGATGCTGTCCCCCAGCAAGGTACCCAGAAGTGTAGAGTCAAAATCTGAACAACCCGATTGAGAAATGGGTAAAGAACTTGAGCAGCTATTTCTCCAAGGAAGCTCTGCAAAGGGCTGCCTCACACATGAAAAGATATTCAGCTTCCCTAATCATCAGGAAAGTGCCAAGTCAAACTGCAGTAATAACCACCACACACCCATCAGGATAGCTCCTCTCAAAAAAGCCAGAAAATACGAGGTGTGGTGGTGTGAGGTTACAGTCCCAGCACTCTGAGAAGCTGAGGTCAGAGGATGGCAAGTTCGAGCCCAGCCTGGGTAACTTGGTGAGACTTCGTCTCAAAATAAAAAATGAAAAAGGGCTGAGGCTGTAGCTCAGTGCAAAGGCTCTGGGTTCAAGCCCTCGTACTATAAAATAAACAACAAAAGCCAGACAGTGACAAATCTTGCGAGGATGTGGAAAAAATTAGAAATCCATGCACTGTTGGGAATTTAAATGGTACAGCTGCTGTGGAAAACAGCATGACTCTTCCTTAAGTAACTAAATATGGAATTACCGTACATATATGCACATACCCCAGTGAACTGGAAGCAGGGATGTTGAACAGATATTTGCACGCTCAAATACATAGCAGTGTTATTCACAATAGTTAAAGCACGAAAGCGACTCCTATGCCCACCAATAGATGAACAGACAAGAAAATATGGACCACACATTGGAATATTATTCAGCCATAAAAAGCAAGGTGATTCTGACATATGCTATAGCACAGGTGAACCTAGAGGACACCACCTGAAAGAAGCCAGTCATGAAAGCTGCACTGCTTTCTAATTTTTCCACAACATCTGTCACTTTCTGTTTTTTTTTGTTTTGTTGTTAGTTTGTTTTACAGTACTGGGGCTTGAACCCAGAGCCCCCATGCAGGATCCACGAGTGGCCCCGCCTTAGAGATGGAAAGTGGAACTGTGGTTGCCAGGGGCTGCAGGGAAGGGAAATGGAGAGTTCTGGTTTAATGAGCACAGTCTCTGTTTGACAATGTGAAAAACATTGTGGAGATTAATGGTGGAGATGTTTGGACACTGTTATGAATTATGTTAAGATGGTGAATTCTGTTATGTGTATTTTATACAATAAAAAAAAATGAAAAACTAAACACCCAACAACTGTGCAGGAAGAAATTGAGCTTTCCCTGCAGGAAGCAGGCAGTGAATTCCTCTCCTTCCTCCTCCTCACTCTTTCCCCGAGAGCCCTCACTGCGGTTTGGGTGGAAGGTGACACCTGCAGACCCAGCTGTCACTCTAGATTTCACCTGGGGGCTCCTCACTGTGCCTAGCACTTGCCCCTGTTTCTGAAGAAGAGCTGTGTCCAGAAGCCTTAGGCTGTCCTTCCGCCAGTCAGGACTAAGACAGATGGCCAGGGCAGGGGACAGGTGGACCCGAACCGTCATGTAGTGAGCAAATATTTATCGAGTCTTATTGCAGGCTAGGTCCTATGTGAGTGTCAGAGATACAAGCGTGGTGAACTAGACAGATGCTGTCCCTTACAGGGCTTCTTCTGGGAAAGCAGAAATTAATTACAAAGTTAATGATCTGTAAACAAGCTCTTAGCCTTACCAGAGATGCTAGACAACCCTTTTGACATGAATAACTTTTCACCTAACGGCTGCTTATTAATTTCAGGACTCATCCTTCTCAAATTGCAGCACCAAGTGGAGGAGCAGCCCAGCCCAACTGGGGGGGGGAATCACAGCTTTGCCCTTGAACTTGAACTTGAAGGAGAAGCCAGAGAGCACAGAGTTGGGCAGAGTGCTCAGAAAGGAACCAGTGGGATGCCATAACTCTGGGCTCTAATAATGATTATGCACACTAAATATGTGTGAGGGTTTGAGTTTGAAATATAGCGTGCTGGTCAGGTAGTCAGACTTCAATATGAGACAGCCTGCTTGAACCTCAGGCTCTGCCAGATGCCTGCTGTGTGATGTTGGGCCTTATTCATAAACTTGCCTGGGCCTGTACAACTCCACCTGTAGAACTGGGATTCTGGCAACAGCATCTACGTCCTTGGCTGACTGAGGGTGAGAGAAGGTGGCCATAGAGAGACACTGGCACAGAGAATTGGGCACAGCAAACCTCCATAAGTGCCAGCAAGATTTCTTTGACCCTGCAGGTTTGATAGTTGCTATACAAAATAGGGGTGGCAAGGGCACAAGCTTGAGCAAGCCCAGAGGTAGAGCCTGTCCCAAGGAGCCCTGAGATGACACAGCTACAACCAGTGCCTTGCCGCCGGGGAAGACTATGCGCTCAACCATGACCAGGTTCTAATACACAGAGTTATTTTAAGCCACTAACTTTAGGTTGATTTGTTACGTAGCAATGGCTAACTAATACAATTGCTTGTGAGAATTATCCAAGGAGGTGTAAAACAAAAATACAGACACAACTAGGCAATAACACACCCAATAGAATGGTTACAGTTAAAATGCTGACAACAGCAGTATTGGCAAAGATAGGAAACATGAAAATGTTTGTCCGTTGCTGGTAGAAGGGAAAATGGCAAACTGCTTTGGCTAAGAAGTGTTTTAAGAGTTAAATATATACCCACATGATGACCCAGGAATCCTACTGTGACAGCTAAACTGAATTGTCAACTTGACTGGTTTAAGAGATTAGTAAAACACACTTCTGAGTGTGCCTAGGTGGGTCATGGAAGCTATATCTAGTCCCTGGCTTTCTCTCTGGTGCCTTCCCCTTATTCTACTTCCTGGTCACTATGAGTTAAACAGTTTTTCTCTACTGACACTTCTGCCACAATGTTTCTGCTCTGGTGCCAGTAGACCATGGACTGCACCCTCTGAGACTGTGAGTCAAATTAACCCTATCCTGCCCAGCAACAGGAAAGGTGACCAATACAGCTACCCTTTGGCATGACAAAAAGAAACAAAATATAAATCCACAAAAGACTTAAACACTGCTAATGATAGCAATTTTATTCACACTAGCCCCAAAAGAAGACCAGCCCAGATGTATAGAGATAAATGTTTTGGACTTGTCCTCAAAAAATAAAAAGAAATGGATTTTAGGGATAGTCAGCAGTATGGAAGAATCATGAAGCACACTAAGCCAAAGAAGGCACATGCCTAAGAACACACAGTGCCTAAATCCATTTACATCAGTGCTTCTCAACTGGGAGCAAATGTGCTCCTTAGGGACATGTGCAGTGCCTGGAGCTGTTTTTGGCGGTCACAGCTGGGGATGATGTTGCTGCTACTGACACTGTCACCACGACAGGCTGGGCACTATTGCAGGTTAGGTGTCAGGAATGCTGCTAAACATCCTAGCATGAGTCAGACATCCCTGAATCTTAGTGCAGGTTGCTATGACAACTGCCCAAGGCTGGGTGTCTTAAACAACAACTATTTTATTTCTTACAGTTCTGGAGGCGGGACATCCAAGAGAAGGGTCAGCAGATCCAATGCCTGGCGAGACTGACTGCCTTTTTTGCACTCTCTCAGGTCTCTTCTTTGGAGGGTACTGATGCCATGCATGAACGCTCTATCTCCATGATCTAACTGCTTCCCAGAGGCCCCATACTCTTCCTGGAGAAGTTCTTCTCTAGGTGGCCTCTACATGGATTTCAGAGGTAACTCCTATGTACAGGACACTGTGATGGTACACACTTCCGTGCATTTGACCTTTGCTCAGCCCTTTGTGGAAGTGCTGAGCATTTTTGTATGCCATATATCCTAATGTTAATAAAGGAAAGTAAAAACAACATAACAACTTTCTCTACAGAGAAATTGAGGCTCAGACAGGTTGTAACTGGTCCACGGTCACACAATATATAACAGAGCTGAGATTTGAAAGGCCACCCTGAAGCCAGTACTGGTAACCAGTCCGTGACCCTGCATGGTTCTGCAGGGATGCATCCCTGGACTCCAACCATAGCAGGTAAAGATGAAAGAGTCCAGGTCATTGCTTCTGATTCTCCAGCAGGTGCCACAGAGCTAGTGATGGCACCTGTTGGGAGTGATGGTCCCATCACTTCATTTGACCAGTGGTCTAGTGGTTCAGCTTTGTTTCTTCTCTCAGTATGGAGTTGAGGTTGGACATTCTACATGCAGAATGGTGATGTTTCACTACCCCGACCTGCCAGCGGGGTCTCTGAACCTTTCAGTTTCCATGCCCCCTACTGTGCTACTCTCTGAAGGACCCGGTTCATTTTGTTGCACTAGGTCAGTGGCCCTAGGTCATCCATGTTTTCTGTAAGATGGGAACCCATATGTTTAATGTAGTCTCTGTGGCTGGACCAACAGAGCTCATTTTAATCCTATAGATCCCTTTTCTTGATTTCTTATTTGAGGGGACCAAGTTTTGAATGTTAGTATTCCTAAGGAAGTAACTTGTTATTAAAGTCCTAAAAATTGGGTTGTGTCCTTTTTTCCCCCTTTTAAAAAAATTTTATTTTGAGACAGGGTCCTGCTACGCTGTTAAACTGCCTGTGCTGAGCCTGAACTCGCCATCCTCCTGCCTCATCCTCGGAGAATGATGAATATCAGGATATCAATTTCCTTGACATTGAATTTAGGGTCTTTCAGAGAGGCTACAGAATGTTCTGAGTCTGTAATCCTTGTATATTTGGTGAAGCCACTGGTTACAGCAACAGTCTTCAATCCTGTTACTGTGCCAAGTTATTAGAAATGATAGTTAAAATACTGGAACTTGATTGTTTCTACCCATGTAAAACTGATTAGAGCACACTCAGGGTTATCCTTGCAACAATACCTCGTTCACACATTTGCATTCTTGGACATTTTTCTCTGAGGGAGAGAAGGGAAGTGCATTCTACAGAAGGCTTCAAGCATAAAATTCAATCTATCAGAGGTGACACGGCGTGGAAAAAGTGCAAGGAACACTAATCTAAGACACCCATCCTCCGATGTGCGGACCGGCAGAAAGAACAGGGGTTTCTACCCTGGAGTGTTCGAAACAGCCAAGTTGTAATGTGTGGCTTCACAACAGGAACTCTTTTTGCTGAATTCTTCTTATACTTCAGTTTTACGCTCAAAGCCTCCACGTTGGGTTGGGTTGCTAGCCAATCAGATGAGACCACACACACTCAGGCCCCGACCTTGGTATTCACCTGCCCTGTGCTCACGGCAGACATGGCTAATCAATCACAACCTTGTTTCCTGCTGCAATACAGCACACTCAGCTCAGGGTTCTAGGAAGCCGCTATGAAGAGACAGGACTCAAGATGAAAGCTATTTGCTATTCCTTTGATACAAAGGTAAGTAAATATGCGCACTTTTTTCTTTTTTGTGATGCTGGGAACCAAACGCAGGGCCTCAAGCATGCTGGGCCAGTGCTCTGCCCCTGAGTGCCACCCTCACCTGGGATCAGTGCTCAGGGGCCAAACATCTAGACTGTGAGCTGAGAAGACCTGACGAAGAACTGTCTGTCATGTGTGTCTCAGAGGAGGCTTCCTGGAAGTCGGAGTTCAGGACACCCTGCCTTCAGGGAGGACTCATGATGGGGAGCAGAAGTGTCTCTAATGGGGGCGGGCAGCAGTCTGCATTGGGGACCAAGCAGGGGACAAGGAGTCAGCAGAGGAGGAAGGGGAAGTTGGACAGCTGGAGCTGGAAAGAAGTGGCAATGCTAGGTACTAAAGGGCCTTGAACACCACACAAAAGACTTGAGTTCTATTTTCTGAACAGGTACCCCACCCATTGTTTCTAGCCTCCCTTTCCGAGGGGTGGAGTCCCCAGGTGTCACGAGATGGCCACACGTACTCGGGATATGGGTCAGAGATTGACTCCTCATGTGGTTCTCCACCATGTCCGTCTTCTCACTGACCACTGGGGCTGGTGCCCACCGCTGACGAGGACCAACCCCTGTCACTAAGGTCTTGGCAGAACAGAGGGAATGGTCCTACTGGGTGACAGGGAGAACCGCTAGCAGGATGTGAGCTTTCTGTTGAAGGGAGGGGTAACTTGGCAGGGAGGGAGCAGGGGTAAACACACTGTCACCATCTGTGCCAGCAGGGTTTCCCTTGGGCCAACTCCAGTTGATGACAAAAGGCCTGGAATGCCGCTGACAGGCAGACAGGAAGTGTGGCACAGGGAGCCTGGGCCCCGGGCAGGAGGACTCAGAGACTTTGGAGGTAGCAATGGCTTCCAGGGCAGCTCTCACCCCTCACACGTTCAGTTCCTTGCTATATTTGCTAATTCCAGGAATAAGGCTTTGCATGTTCATGGACTGAGTCCTGGCAACAGTTCAGTGGTGATGACATAGTCAATGGGGCAGCCAGATGAGGCACGGAGAGGTCCTGCCACTGGCTGGTGGTCACTCGTGGAGGGAAGGGCGGGTTGGGCTGCAACTCACAGCCCAGTGGGAGTCAAGGCTCAACCGCATTCCTTAAAGCAGGACACAATTATTTGTCAAAAAAAAAACCCTCCTATAATGAAAATGGTTGCTTGAGACTTAGGAAAGAAGAAAGAAAGGAGCAAGGGAAAATCTGCGAGAAAAATCAAATCATTCTGCAACAGTCCTGTAAGGACAGCGTGGGTAGTCACACTGTTCATTCATCCAGTTACCCTTTCATTCACTGGTACAATCAGCCCAGCTTCCCCAGGGTGGCAGGGTGGAGCCCAGGAGCTGGGTATCCTGTTGGCAGTGGCGACTGCAGGCGTGGCCACCCTTCGCTCCTGATGAGGTCCAGCCCAGGGACAGTCTGTGGAGCTATTGACCTTGTCTGGATCCCTGTAGCAGCCTTGACCCACTTTTTCGGAGTCCAAACCACTAGTTAAGCCAGGCACCAGCTCCTTGCTGTGAATGCCTTGGCTAGATCCTCCACAGTGTCACAGGTTGCAAATCCAGGACCCTCCCAGTTCCCATAAGCAGCTCCTGGAATAGGGGCTGTTGATATAACAGGCCATTGACTCCCGCCCATTGACAGCTTATTCTTCTCCATATTGACAGTACATACATCAACATTTTACTCTATATTCTAGGAGGCTGAGGCAGGAGAATCATGAGTGTGAGCCTAGCCTGGGCAATTTAGTGTTTCCTGCTTTGCTAAATGCCATCCCGATCTGTTTGGATAAGTGAAACCCACTGTCATCTCTTAACCACTCTCTTCCTGAAGCTCATGCATGGCCCACCAGCAAAGTCCGTCTGTTTCCAACAAACCACCCTGGCCAGGTCTCCAGTGTCTCTCTCCAGTCCTTCCCTGGGTTTCCTCACTCCTGTTCTCCCTGATCCAATCTTCTCCACACAGAACTCAGGAGGATCTTTCCACAGTTCAGATCCAATTCCTACCTGCTTGAGACCTTTCAGTAGCTTCCATTACTCCTGTGATAAAAGCCCAAATATAGCAGCCTGGGGGCCCCTGGGTGGGCGGCCCTGTGCCAGCCGACCGCTGCTCACTCCTCATCCTGCCCTCCTGTGCCCTCACCCTAAACTTCACTCAGTCCCTCCTATGTGATGCTTCCTGCCCCAGGGCCTTGCATGTGTCTGGTGCCTAGAATCTTTAAAAGCCTCATCCTCCATTCCTTTACCTAGTAAATGCCACTGTGTGCGACTCAGGTGTGCAAGATAGTCTATGTGGTCTAGGGCATAAAATAACGGCATTTTATTTTATAATTTATTTTCATTTTATTGTTCAAAGAGGTGTGATTGTACATGCTTTATTATGTGCAAGATGTATTCATGTAAATGCACACATAGTACATAAGTATTTATGTGCTTTGTAAGGAATTATGTATCCACCATAAGGGGTTCAACATGTTTTTACAAGCTAAGCATGGTGGTTCATGCCTGTAATACCAGCAATGGGGAGGCTGAGTCAGAAGGATCACTGCAAGTTCAAGGCCAGCCTGGGCTACCTACTGAGTTAAAGACCAGTGTGAACTACATAGTTTTTAAAGATAGGGGTCTCCAGTTCTGCCATGGATCAGAGCAAGTCCCAGTGACCACTTCCTGGAGGCGCTTGAGCTCCCACACCACACCTACCACACACAGGGAAATGATTCACAGGCACCTAAGTGTGTTTGGAGTTGGTGCAGAGGCTGTTGGGAACTTTTGTAAGCTTTGCCTCATTCTGTCTTCAACATTATCTTAGTGAACCTGATCACTGTCTCTATTTCCTCCACAAGGAAGCTGAGGGTCAGCATGGCAGGGTTGTCTAGTTAGAAAACGACAGTCTGAATTCACACTAGGGCTTCTCAGTCTGTTTGCGTCCTATTACAGCACAGCATTTTAATCATGAGGTGAGTATTTTCACTCTAAGAGCCAGTTTTCTCTTTTGAGTAGCAAATGAGTCCATTTCCCACAACCATATTGAAATACCTGAGGCTAAGTAATGCATAAAAAAAGATTTCTTGGCTCATAGTTTTGGAGGTCGGTAGTGCCAGTGGCGTGTAGCATCCATGCCCCACTGCAGATGACACTAGACTGGGGACACACTTAGGAGGGAGAGGTCACATGGTCGAGACAGGAAGCCAGAAAGTGATTGTGGGGTGAGGTTCGCTTTTCTGACAACTCTGTCCTGAAAATTAAGTAGTGTCCGTGGGAAGTACCTTAACCCCCTGGGGGAGGGGCAGTGCACTCAGTGACCTCATCACTTCCCATCAGGCCCTGCTTCTTAAAGGTCGCAGCACCTCACACCACTGTCATACTGGGGACTGAGATTCCACCCCACGAACCCTGGTGGGACACGCTCAAACTATTTGGAACTACGGTAAGTGGCCCCAAAGACTGACCCCACACTGATACTAGCTGGTGTCCAAACTCAAGGGCCAGGCTCCAGGGTGGCAGGCTGAGGCCAGATCCCTTTTCATCCTCTGTGTCTCCTGTTTCTACTGAGGCTGCTGCACAGGGGGCGACAGCCTTGCTCCTGCTGGGCGACCCACTCCATCAGTGAGGAAGACACAGGCTCATTAGATGGCGCATCTAGAGCAGGTGTGCAAGCCAGGGACATTTGCTCTTTAAGGAGCTTCTGCTGAGAGCTGCGTGCTTCCTTGTGGGTAAAGGCCCAGCCTGGAAATGTGAGGGTACCAGGAGATGCTAGTAACGTGCTCTGAGGAAGGAGGTGGCTGTCTGAAATGCTGTCCCTGTCCACCCTTCCTGCTGTCCCTGAACTGCTCTAACTGCACCTCTATCTCCAAACGCCATCTCCAAACGCCACCTCCTGGAACACTGTAGTAGAAAGACAATGTCTTTGATCTGTCTCAGTAGGTTAACCTCTCCCTCGAGAGAGCCCCAGAGCCCCGGCTGAGGACTCAGGGTGCATTTCCATGGGAAGGGTGAGCTCTATGAGTCTTAGCTCATCAGCTGAGGGTTTCAAATGCTCCCACTAACAGCAAACCAAGGGAGAAGGGGCTGGAAGTGGAGACCTGGAAAGATCACTTTCATAAAAAGTGAAGCTAGCTGGGTGTGGTAGCGCATGCCTGGAATCCCCATCACTGTGTGAGGCGGAAGCAGGATAATTGTAAGACTGAGCTCAGCCTGAGCAACTTGTCTCAAAATAAAAAAAGTAAATTTTTAAAAATAAAAAGGCTAGGAGTTAGCTCAGTGAAAAGGCCCTGGGTTCAGTATCATAGCTGCCACACTCCCTGCTTGCCTGGATTCCTTGACGGAGGAGGCAAGCTCAGAGAGGCACTGGAAAATTCAGTGCCTTCCGCTGCCTCTCTGTGCCTAGGATTTGTATTTTGGCTGCAAGGAGAGGCAGCAGCGCCCACAAATCTCCTCTTTCTCCTGCGTTTGCTCACCCAGTCTCTTATCATTCAGCCAGTGAAGCTTCCTCCTGTCTTCTGTTATCTGCTAAGCCCTGCTCAGCTTTCTAAGAAGGAAAAGTATGCTTGATTTTAATGAGAGACAAGGGTGGGAAAGTCAGTGAAAGATGTCAGAATCCTGGAGGGTCTGTCTATGTCAAAGACTCAGCATGCTAGAATTCCCGCGGGGCCCTCTTGCCTCTGTCTCATATATAGTCACATGTGCAGTGTTCTCGTCGTTTAACTGTGCTATGTTCCTGGAAATGTGCTGGCTAGTAAATTCCACAAGGCATCCCATTGTATGCCATTAATTTAATGAGAAAAAACAATAACGCAGGCCAAGTCTGCTCCAAGCCCCCAGTTAACTTCCTTCGACACTGCAAAAATTGCCTAGGAATCTTCTATAATCTGAAGTGACAAAAGCACACATCACCTAAAGAATTAGCGCCTACTGAGTCTCCTGGGGGAGACTTGTCCGTGTGAGCATCACAGCGGCCCCGTTGAGGATGCCAAGGTCTTCATAGCATCACACTGTCCTGGCAATGGCCACACATAAGGAAATGATAAGATTCTACGTAACACCTAGATGGGACCCGGCATCGTAAGGCCCCCAGGTATGGCGGTGAAGCATATTGGAGCCCGTGAAGTGTTAAAGCCTGGGAAGAGCGGGGAAGGTGACAGCAATAATGGGCAATATATTCATGGAGCAGAGCAGCAGGTGCCAACAGGAGAGTCTGAACACTTCCCGCTCCACTCAGATGAGACCCCTGGGCTGCACGGGGCTTTCACCATGCCCGTGTGGATTTATCTTAATAAGCACTCACCACAGATAGTAAATGCTTATTAAAAACTTGCCAGTGATGAATGAGTATGTTAAAAATGAAAGTATGAACACCTCAAACAATTCTTTTCAAAAATGGGGAAAAGACCTAAATAATTTCTCAAAAGAAGCCATGCATGTGGCCTACAGGTATGTGAAAAAATCCTGAACGTCAGTCACTGTTATGGTTTATGCCTACATGTCTCCCCAAAGCCTCACATGCACAGGAGATAGGGCACTTGGGAGGTGATTGGATCCTGAGGGTTTAGAGCTGAACTGCTGTGGGGAGCCGGGGTATGGTTGGAAGAGGTGGGTCATGGAAGTGTTTATCGCCATTCTAATTTCCCCACCTGGAAGTGTTTATCTCCATTCTCAGCTCCTCCCTGGATCTGCTTCCTGGCTGCCATGCCCTGAGCAGCTCCCCTCCACATACTCCTGTGCCGTGTGCCTTGGAGCCAGCTGACTAAGAACTGAATTAACGTCTCCTCTTTTTATTTGTTGGTGTCGGGTATTGAGCCCCACCAATAGAAAGTGACTAAGACAATCACGAATCATCGGGGAAATGCAGATCAAAACCACAATGAAGAGCTACCTTCCTCCAGTTGGAACAGCTCTTATAAAAAAGACAATGTAGGAAGTGCTGGCGGTGATGTGAGGAAAGAGACCTTCCCACACTGTTGGAGAGAAGGAAAGTTGGCACAGCCGTTATTTCCTGAGGTTCCTGAAAAAATAGAAGTGCCATATGATCCAGGAATTGCACTTCTGGGTATGCATCCAAAGGAGAGGAAGTCGGTCTATCAAAGAAGAGACATCTGCATTCCCATGTTCCTGCAGCCAGGATTTGGAATCAACTTCAACAGCCAACAACGAATAGAGGCATAAACAAAACGCGGAATGTACACACAATGGAACAATAACCAGCTGTGAAATAAACAGTGGAATCCTGCCATTTGTGACAACATGGAAAAGTCAGACCTGGAAAGACAAATGCTATATGATCTCACTCAGATGCGTAAGTTCTAAAAAAGTTCATCTCACAGAAGTAGAGTAGAACTGTGTTACAGAGGCTTGGAGGGTAGAGAGCAGGAGGATAAGGAGAGATTGGCCAATAGGTACAGAGTTACAATTAGACAGAAGGAATAAGTCCCGGTCTCTATGGCACAGTGAAGTCACTATAGTTCCATCTCAGTGACTTCCCCACTGCTGGACACCACACCCAACACACACAGCATAAAGGAGGGAGGTGAGCATTGTTTTGGCTCATGGTTACGGTCCACAGCTGGCTGGCTCCAAGGCAGAAACAAGATGGCAGAGGGATGGCAGGCAAAACGCAATTCCTGTCTTGGCACCCAGGATGCAGAGGGAGAAAAGGAAGGAGCCAAGGAGGGAGCTGCTCTCTCCCAGGTCACTCTCCGTGACCTCTCTCTACCAACCAGGCTCCGCCTCCTGACACATTCAATTCAGAGGTGGGTTAATGCACTGAAGAGTATACAGCCTCCATGACCTAATCACTTCCCGGAAGCCATACCTATGAACACATGAGCCCTCGGGGGGCGGGGCATTCTAGACCAAGCCATAACAGCAATAATGTATTGAATATTGCAAAATATCTAGAAGGGAGGTTTTTGAATGCTCTCACTCCAAGGAAATAATAAATACCTGAGGTAATGGATACAGTAACCACCCCTATTGGATCATTCCATAATATACAGGTATACTGAAACATGACATTGTGCCCCATAAATATGTAAAATTATTGCAGGCGTGAGTGAAGGAACCCTGCTCATCCAGGCCCTGCTTATCTCCCAGCCTCCTTAGCCTTCCTCCTGCCCCAGGATCTTTGCACAGGCTCCTTCCTCTAGGTGGAGCCCTGGACAGCCCTCCCCACTGTTCTGGTTAACTTATCCTCCAGCTCCAACTCTAGGCTGGGCCACCAATGTCCAGAAAAGCCTTCCATGACCTTTATGACTGGATCAGCTTCACTCTTATACAATTGGCATCACTCACCACCACCTACATACTTTATTTGTGCTCTGTTTCTATTCCCTGTGGTCTCCCCCATGCGCTGTAAGTTTCATGAGGACTGGGAATAGCTCACTGTTGCATCGGAGAGGGGCAGTTACCACCCCTAGCATTGTCCCAGGCACACAGTATGTGCTCAGTAAATATGAGCAAGAAAGGAAGGGCAGAAGGGGCAGAAGAAGTGTGGAAGGGAGGAAAGGATACTCCCTTTCATCTGTTTTCCTTTTGAGCTCTGGTAATTCATTTCATCTTATTAAATTCCCTATGTCCTTGGCATGCACAGGCATGTTGATTCTGATTTGTATGCGTAGAAACCTTTAGTGCTTAGGACTAGTCTCTGTCAAGCAGTTCTCCACCACCCTCCAAGCACGGTTTCCCAATGTGAAGAAGGAAGGTCTTTAGATACTGAGCTCTGGGACACTGGAGCTGTCACTGGCTACTAGGAGACTGTCCAAACCATGCACCCAGAGCCTCTAAAAGTCTGAAAAGGACACAGCAACGTTTTCTGTGGGGTTAATGGAAGGTGCTGCTGATCTATAATTTTACTGGAGAAGAGCCACGCACCTCAATTATCTATCTATGTGCTGTACCCAGAGGAGAAGCTAGAGGAGGAAAGTTAGGACCTGTCACTGGGAAAGGACAAATGGACACAGGTGTAGAGGTCCACTGGCTAAGAGTTTCAAGGACATAGTGTTTCCAGCGGGGATACACTCATCCTCTTGAAATAAGATATGTTAATTTCTTGATGAAAAATTCCTACTGTCTTCTCTGTTGCTAGGCAACCAGCCCAAACATGTTTACTGTGTAAAATCTCTCTAGAGGGTCCCAAACTGCACCTGTGCCTGAAGCCAGGATGCTCAAGGTAGGGAAGCTATGGAGCACCAAAGGTTTTGGGTGCTGACCCACAGAGGGGCAGGTACATAGACCTTTGCACACACATGTGGGAGGCACAGCAGCCTATACACAATTTTGACTAATTTTTTTTGTTTGCTAAGTTCTACCAAGTGATCCAAAGTGCAGGCTCTGGAGCCAGACTCCCTAAATGTGATTCCCTGCTCTTCCACTGAAGAGGTGGCTGAAACGATCTGTGGTTCACTTTTCCCATCAGTGAAATGAAAACAGTAATGATGTACATTACATGGGCTCATTGTCAGAACTGAAAGTAATGTGGTTGAAATGCTTTAAACAGTGGCCAACACAGGGGAAGGACTCCATAAATACTAGCCATACTACATTTGCTATTTATTACTCTGTGGAGATGGAGCTTTCGTTGTTGCTGTTATTGTTATTTACATAAACAGGGGAGTTTATCAGTCAGCAGGCTAGCTAATAGGAAGCTGAGAAATGAATCAGGCCAGAGGTATATGTCAGCAGTAGAGTAGGTGCAGGAGGCCCTGAGCTCATTCCCTAGAATCAAAATTGAGTAAGTGTATAAGTAAGTAAATGACTAAGAATCTGTGGAGCTCAGACCATATAGAAGCCCAGAGTTGAATCAATACCAGAAGTGGGGTTAGCAGGATTTAGCAATTAATGTGGCCTCCTGTGATCTCTAATGCACAGGGAGAGCACAAGAGAACAAGCACTCTGAACTAGCAGAAGCTGTGCTTTGAGCAGAAGGTGAGGACTTCCCTACTAAGGGTTTCCCAGCCCTATAACATGCCTGTGGTGAGGCTTGCTCTCTTATATGAGTCCCCCCACCTCAGGGAGAGCATATGTCAGTCTTCATGGCTATGTCCCAGGCCTAGAGACTGATCATTAGCCTTTAATGAATATGAAGTAATTAACATGGAATTCAGCCCCTGGGTTTAGCCCACCTTCACTCCTACAAGCACAATGAAGACAAGTGGGGTAGGGGCACCCTAGAGATCTAGGGAGAGGGGAAGAGGGGCTACTAGTGCCCCATCAGATGGGTGTCCTTGTTCCTAGGAGGCGGCTACAAGACAGATTCCAGAGAGCTGTCAAGGGTCCTTATACCTCTCGAGTATAGCTCCGAAGTCCTCCTGACCTGACACTCAACTAATTTTCACAAGTGTTATGTCACAAGATGACAGCTTTTCATAAGAACTGTACTGATGTATAAGTGGTAGAAGCAGGTACATAAATCCTGAGGGGACAGTGGGTGAATCTGCACAAGATTCACACACGCACCATGTGGCCAGCACAGAGGTTGAGAGCACAGTGGGAAAGCAGAGCCCAGATGTGCCTCCACCCTACCCAGTCTTTACTTCTCCTCAGGGTCACACCAGAAATCACACAAAGCTTCACATCCCATGTAAAGAGATCCTTGACAGTGCGTCCTTTGTGTCTCCCCGCTCCTGCTTAGTGTTAGACACGGTAGGGTGACTTAATTCTAAGCATCCATTAAAAGGTTATCACTTGCATAGCTTCATGCCAGACACTGGTAAAGGACACAAGGAAACAACTCTGACTTTGGGGAGAAAAGATCGCAGTGTACATATGTGACTATATTGGATTAAGAAGTGCCTGGAAGATTAGTAAAGCATGCTCCGCACTGTGTCTGGGTAGGTCATGGAATCATGACTCTGGATGCTATACAGCGTCCCTGACCCCTTGCTCTGTCTCCTGAGGAGCATGAGCCGAGCAGCTTTGCTCCATCCCCTTCTGGTG
This sequence comes from Dinomys branickii, assembly GCA_004027595.1. Classification (NCBI taxonomy): domain Eukaryota; kingdom Metazoa; phylum Chordata; class Mammalia; order Rodentia; family Dinomyidae; genus Dinomys; species Dinomys branickii. Next base: position 114,259 of record PVLD010004975.1, read on the forward strand.
TGATGTTTCTGCCGCAGAGCCATCAGACCATAGACTCAGTCCTCTGTGACAATGAACAAAGCAAAATTCCTCCTCTTTTAAGGTGTAGGTGATGGGAATTGTGACCTAGCACTCAGAAATCTGACTAATACAACATATATTGCTAGGTACAAATTCAGCACTTTTTTTTATATCAGTTCATCAAACTGGGAAATCAATCTACTAGGGTTCTACTGAAAGGCATTTGGGTGTTCCAAGTCAGTTGGAAGGAGGACAGGATTTTATAATTTGGTGGCACATGGCAGGATGACCTAGGGGGTGTGGATTCTGTAGGCCGAGCAACCTTGCTAAAGTCTTGGACCATATGTCAGCTTTCCAGAGATAGCACGAGGGTCCCCCTGGAGACCTCTCAGGCATTTGAAAAGATCCACTTCAAGGTGCCAAGGTATGTGCCATGTGGGAAGGATGTGAAAAGGAAAGCTTTCTGAACACAGAACCAAACTCCCTCCAAGTGTTGGGCTTCAAGGTCCTGGGCTGTGGGAAAGGGCTGGGCTATCACGCTGTAGCTCTTTAGGTGGGAAAGAGGCCTCCTCTGAAAGGACTGGGACTGGCTGAGGGGCACAGCACAGACACATAGGAAGAAGAGTTTCTAGGGGGAGGAAACCAGGGCTCTGGATGCTGCATGTAAATAAATTCAGAAGCAACCAGTGAAAGGGATGCAGTCACTCTCACCCTACCTTCCTGTTTGTCGCTTTGCTTGAGCCACCAGATCACTGTCAAGCTTCCCGAGCTGGGCTGGTGATAGGGACCTCCCTGGTGATCCTGCCAGACCAGGAAAGGGCAATGTAGTAACACTGAGTCCACTGAATTCAACAAAGGACTGGCCAAGAAAGGAGGAGAAAAGGTCCAGAAAGCTAGGTGTGTGCTTAAGACCTGCAAGAGGAAACCTGGAGCCGTGAAAGGGGGCTGTGATCATAGACCTCCACACAGCCCGCCACCTTGCTCTTAGCAGGGGTTCCTGGCCTTTGGGGCTCTACGGTATTTTTTTTTTTGCTGTCTAGAGAAATTCTCTGAATGCTTGAAAAAGCAGAAAATGAAAGATGGAAGACTACAAAGGAATATCTAATGAGATTGACTTGCAGGGTAGCTATACGTGTGCTTCTTTATGAGTGCATTAGCTGACAGGATCTAGCAGAGCCCTCATTAAATACCGTAATTTAGAACGACAGATGAGAAGCCATGATATTGGGAAGTAACTGCCATATCTGTAGTTGTTCCAGAACCATCTATGATTTCCTTTGGGGACAAAGTCACAGTGATTAATAATGCTACTGGGGCTGGGGATATAGCTCAGTGGAATAAGCGCCTGCCTAGCAAGTGCAGGGTCCTGAGTTCAATCCCCAGTACCGCCAAAAAAAACAAAAACAAAACAAAAACAAAACAAAAACCCAAATAATGCTACTGTGATTTTATATATATATATATATATATATATATATATATATATTTGTACACACACACACACATATAGGAGTGGGGATTGAACTCAGGGCCTTTGCACTGAGCTACATCTCCAGCCTTTTAAGAATTTGGAGACAGGTTCCTGCTAAGTTGCTAAGTTACCCAGGCTGAGGCGGAGCCTGTGATCTTCCTGCTACTTACACCATCTGGCGAGAGGACAGGGAATAGAGATGTGACTTTTTTTCCTACCCAAGACCACAAACCTCTTAAACTCAATCTACAGACTCCTTGGATGAGGAACCTTTGGGAAAGTTTTGGAGTTCTTTTCAGAATCACTAGAAATGTCAACTTCCTGCAGCCAGTCCAGGTCAGAAAGCAGATTTCCAGGCCTGGCCTATGAGTGAATGGAAGGAATTTTTCCAGCACGAGAACCCATGAGATCAGGAGACACAGGCAGTGAGTCAGTACCCTACAAACACCCCAGTTTCCAGTAGCATAGATCACACCTCAGAAACCTCTACTGGGCCATGGACATCTCGACCGCGCTTGCTACCTGCACGCCCTTTCCAGGAGCAGTCCCAGAGAGCCCTCCTGGCCCTGGCCCTCCCTGTCCCTGTGTGCCTCTTACATCACAGTGTTGTCACCCGCCGCCCACTCACTGGCCACTTCGCACACCACCCTGTGGGCATCTTTTGACATTGGCTGTGTTCTCTTTTCTTTATTTACTTCATTTGGGTCCGTGGCTGAGCACAGTGGCAACCAAGCCGCTAAGACAAACCAGCTTATACCTACTGATTCAGCTCTGGGCTGCCAGACTCCAGGTCCCTGAGGGGTATATGGAGGGACAGGTACCACATACCAACCGGGATTTATCAGGCCCCTACAGCCCGAGGAAGCTGGGTCACAAAGGCTTGGTGCGGGTGGCCACATGCGAAGACAGAACCCGGATATCACCCCAGCCAGCGGGATGCTGCGATGCCTTTCTTTGTCAACAGTTTCTCACTGGACATGTACTAGTTTCAGGAGGTGGGAATCAATTTTATCCAAGTAGGCGAATCGGAAAACCCAGTCCCATTGTAACAAGTGAGAGAACCAGGAAGGTGCGACATGGAAAAGGGTCATGGGAGATTCTTTGTTCCCCATGTCAATAGGCAAGAGGCCTAGAAGGTGAGGAGCAGCCATCTGCATGAGAAGCCAGAAGAAAATGAGATGTGGGCAGAAAATGAGATCGTAAAAATGATCATAAACCCAGGAGACCTGAGACCGAGGAAGAAGGGGACATCTGAGATACATCAGGCGGGTAACGGAACGGAGTGGGGAAGCTACAACACAGACCGCAAAATCAGACGGGCTCAGCAGAGTTGGGCTCTAAAACTTTTCTGTGCATCCCCGGGCAAGCTGCCTACCCTCTCTGAACTTCTGTTTCCTAATCACCGAGTTGGATCAGCACATGCTCCTTTGCTGAGTTGTGAAGTGCATTTATGAGCATAGTAAGAGCAGGGCCTGGCCCAGCACTGTGCCACCGTTGCCCTTGGCTTATTCAGCTGAGATGTTGTGGGGGACTGAAGCAGGGGACAGACAGTCTGGTTTGGCTTGAACAGATGATCAGCCCTTGTGTGGGCTACTGGCTGTCAGTAAGACAGAGGCAGGCGGGGCCCACTCTGCTGGCAGTCCTTCCCACCTGCTGTGTCCCTAGCAGCTCTCTCTGGGAAGGAAGGACAGTGCCTGGAGGGCCACCCTGAGACACAGCAATGTGACTGTCCCTTGAGCAGGAGAGCAGGTTGAAGGGTTGGTCACAACTTCGGGATAGGAGCCCATCCCACCCCTGCCAGTGGGGAGCCCAGTGATACCATTCCCAGACTGCTCCAGGACAGCATCCCACAGCTGGTTCCCCAGTGTCAATGTCACTCTGCTTGGGTTTTGAGTGTCTCAAGGACAGCAGCCATTCCCCTGCCACCCGCACTATCGGGTGACCAATACAGGCCCACACAGCTGGGTCCTAGAAGCTTGTGAATAATTGATTGGAAAGAGGAAGATGGACCCCGGGATTTTAGCGCTGCTCCCAGAGCTGCAAGACCTACAAGGAAGCTGGGGGATGGGAAGAGGGCACCTAAGGTCTCCCCCATTTCTCTAAGCACTCTTGCAAGACCTTCCTCTGTTCCCTGGGGGAAACTATGCAGGCCACGTGAGAAGCCATGCTGGAGATCACAGCTGAGGTAGGGACGCCTTCCCAGCCCCTCCCAGACCCTGCTGCTGCTTTGGGCTAAGGGCACACAGCCCCTTTCCTGCCCAAAGAGGCCCGGGCGATGAGCAAATGCATGAGAGAAAAGCCCTCCCATCTCCAGGGACGGTTTCAGAGGCATCTTGGAGCTGAGGGCTGCTCAGGGTGGGGAGGGTCTTTTGGGGTCCTCCTCTGTAGAGCCCCTGCCACCCCTGGCCTTGGCACAGGGCACTCCAGTTGGGGGCAACCCACAGGGTGGGAGAAATCAGCTCCGGTTTTCTCTACCGTGCCTCGCCTGTCCTACACCAGCGGCCCCCCCCCCAT